>PVIH01008009.1:0-95118 GCA_004025045.1 Sigmodon hispidus
TATCCCACAGCTGTTGCTGAGTTGGCCCAGCAGGGTCTTCAACAGGCTTTACAGTTTTTTGGTCTGCTCCCAGAGAGCATTGTGGTGCCTTTCACTGCAGCACAAATTTCTGTGCTGTGTGCCACCATTGATGACTGGGCTATACTCCGATGCTCCTTCTCTGGTGAATTAGACAACCACTATCCACAACACCCATTAAGGACTTTCTTTAAGGAGCATCCTATTGTTTTTCCAAAGGTGACAGGTACAGAACCTATTCCTGGTGCAATTAATGTGTTTACAGATGGCTCTAAGACCGGAGTAGGGGCATACATGGCCCAAGGCCAATCACCGGTTCAATGCCAATTTGCTCCAGGAACCCCTCAAATAACAGAACTGCAAATAGTATTAGAGGTTTTTAAAACCTTTTCTTGTGCATTTAATTTGATTTCTGATTTATTATGTTGTTAATGCCTTGAAAATTCTTGAGGTGGCGGGTCCTATAAGGTCTTTCAGTTCAGTTGCAAGTTTATTCTCTCAGTTACAGGATCTTATTAGGAACCGCTCTAAGAAGGTTTTTCCCCAACACATTAGAGCCCACACTGGCTTACCTGGGCAATGCCCTAGTGGATGCTGCCACCTGGCAAGAATGGGTATTTACTGCCACCCCCATTATACAAGCCACAGAATTTCATCAGTTATACCATGTTAATGCCAGAACTTTGCAAAGTAAATTTCAGCTTTCTAGGCAAGCGGCCAGGCAAATAGTTCTGGACTGTTCACATTGTGTGGAGTTTCAGCATTCCCTGTCGTTGGGAATTAATCCCCGGGGTTTGCTTCCTCTTAAAGTTTGGCAAATGGATGTGACACATTTTTCTGAATTTGGCAACCTCAAATATGTGCACGTGTCAATTGACACCTGTTCTGGTATTATCTATGCCACCGCCCTAAATGGAGAGAAAGGGCGTAATGTTATCGCTCACTGCCTTGAGGCATGGGCAGACGGGGGAAAACCAATTCAGCTTAAGATTGATAATGGCCCAGGATATACCGGATGTCAATTTACAACCTTCTGTGCACAGATGGGAGTACAACTGATCCTTGGCCTGCCTTATAACCCCCAAGGGCAAGGCATAGTGGAAAGAGCTCACCACACACTCAAGGAGTGCCTTATTAAACAGAAAGGGGGAATAGGCCATGGCCGCACCCCAAAGGAAAGACTTTCCCTAGCTCTCTTTACTCTTAATTTTCTAAATTTGGATGCCCATGGGGCTGCAGCAGCAGACTGGCACGCCAATCCAGGCACTATGCAGAAAGGACTGGTGAAATGGAAAGACATCCTCACAGGCCACTGATGCGGCCTAGATCCTGTTTTTACATGGGCGAGAGGGTCTGTTTGTATTTTCCTCCAGGATAGAAATGATCCAGTTTGGGTACCGGAGCATCTGACCAGGAAGATTCAATCGGGAAAGGAAATTGGATTGGTGAATTCGAAAACTTGATGACCCAGCTGAGAGTGATCATGGTGATCGTGAATTCTACCGGAGTGGATGAGAACCTGGCAGAAGGACTGGAGTCCTGGTTTTCTGCCACTATGGATCACCAGAAAGAGTGGGTGGGAATGGGAGCTCTGGCGAGCCTGATGGTGCTGATATTCCTAGTTTGCCTGAAGTGCATTTGCCGTGTTAGGTTCCTTCAGTGTCCCGATGCAGCCACGGTTGTCCAAGCATTTTTCAGCCATTGGAGTCCATCAGTCCCCCTAAGCTTGCTTGGCCTCCCTAAAGGAGAAGCTTTAAGAATGTTTTGCAGGATGTGAGGCTTAGCACTGCACATGAGTACTCTGGCTTATGGGAACTCATGAGGAGTATGTCTGGTTGCACGTAGGTTGACACCCAACTGCCTGCCTCTGTGAAAAGGGTGTCAGACAGGTCTGGGATTGTCTGGGTGGATGACACCTGGAGCAATACTTGTACATATTCCTTTTGCACTTCAGAGACTAGACCTCTGCTTCTGCCTGCCTTTTTTTAATAAAGAAAGGGGAACTGTAGGGAGCTGCATTGTACTGCACCCAAAAGATGGCACTGGTTTCCGCCTTCAGCCCTCCCGAGTGCTAGTGCTCTCGGAAGTAAACAACTCCTTTTTTGGCTGTAGGCAAGGATGGTGGCTTGCTTCCGCGTCCTAGGACCTATGGGCGATGTCCACATAGCTTACTGGGGTTGGAGGCCAGAGGGTATTTAGCCACGAGCGGGCTTCCCCCTGGGGTCAGAAGTCAGAAGATTGTGCGAAGGTCCTGAATAAAACGGCTGGAGAGAAGAATCCTGAGTCGCGTTCTTCCTTGCTGGCGAGGTTGGGCATGACATTTGGGATATAAAATAAGCCTACAGAAAACAAGACCCTAAAACTTAAGAGAGATAGATTAAGTACTCCAAACGATTTCAGAAAGCTGCTAGAAGATATTGTTCACATATGATTCATTATTGGTATAAAAATCATAAACTAGTTAATTTATTCAAAACTTTAACTGGTTGAAAAGATTTAAATAGTCCCAGAGAATATTTGATGAAGCTGAGAGAGAATCAGTTTTGGTAGACAAAAATTACAAAAAGCACACATGAATTACATAGTTTCAGACCTTGATTGCATTCTGGTTATTTTATCCTTCAAACATTCTCCTACAGCAGTCATAATGCAAAGAGAAAATATTATATTACAATGAATATTTTTTTCCACAAAGGCCAAGTAAAATTAAAAACATATATTGAAAAAAATGATGCTGTATTTACTCACCTTTCAGAAGTCATAGCCATAATGGGAATTCCTCTTCAAATGAAGACTGACAATGCTCCAACATATGTTTCCCAGGAAAATAAAGCAGAATTTTCTATATTATAATATAAATCACATAACAGCAATACTATGCAATCTCACAGGAGAAGCAGTTGTGGAGAGATCTCATGGCACATTAAAAGAAATGTTTCATGAACAGAAAAGAGAAATGAAAACACACACACACACACACACAGGGAGAGATTGCATAATCCTTTACTGACCTTGAATTTTTTTAATGCTGATGAGAAAGGAACAACAGCTGCAGAGAGGCATTGGGTAATAGAAAAAACTTCTGAGATCTGATATTAAACCAACCTATCAAGTTCAATGATGTGCTGGTTTCAGAATGGAAGCAGAGATATGTGTTTCAGTGGGATAGGTGTTTTGCTTTTGTTTCCACAGGACAAGATGTTTACACAGGTACCATCGAAATTAATGAAGATCCAATTCAAAAGGAGACTCCTCCTGAGGAGAAGAAGTAATGACTTATCCACAAATATGACAATTGGATACTTTCTAAAGAAAACTCATTTAACAAGGCTGTGACAGGGTCTCATTTTTTGTCTTTATAGAATAGATGCAACCATCTTCAAGACATTAAAAGGATGCTGGAGACTTAGACACCTAAAGCTGAAGGAAGATCACTTATGAAAATATTACAAACAAAGGAATATAAGGAGAACTGGTATCAATCTGCACTATTGGGCAATTTTTCAATTCTCATTGCTTTACATCTATATGGCTCTTTTAAAAAATGTGGTTCTGGTTTGATTATAAATAAATCTGGCTTTGGCATTGGTGTAAGTGGCTTTCTCTCTCTTTAAACCCAAGGATATTAGTAAAATAAACTAGAGCAATTCTGTGTCATATTAGAAAAGACACCTGGTATGGAACAGAAGACAGCCAGAATGTATAGGAACTACCATTTTAATAATTTTATTATTAATTAATTAATTAATTAATTATTTTTTATTTATTCTCAGAGTTCCAGATGGACTTATCCTATACTATGAGAATGGTTATAGATGGTCATAGTCAGATCATTAAAATCTAATCACTGTCTTAGCTTTTACAGGATTCCAAAGAGACACCACCACTGACATGTCAGAAGGAAGCAAACTTATAAAAAACTACTCCAGCTTCTGATAAGTTTTGCCCACTTAGAGTTATGGATACTTATCATTATGATAAGGTAGTTATATATTTAAATTAGGTTGATAGTAAAACAATAATATAGACTATGGATCCCTTTTAAAGAAGAGAAAGGGGAATAGATGGGATAGACATGGTAAATTATTCTACATACATATAAACAATCATTAGACAAATATGAGCCAAAGACAATAATTTGCACTGATAAAGATACTTGTATATTGATAAAAATGTGAAATCATTTTATATGTTTGACTGAGATAATTTGTATATTGATACAAATTTAAATCTGAAATTGTTTTATATGTCTAAGGTAATTTGCATATTGATACAAAATTAAATCTTTAATTGTCATGTTTTGTACATGCTTTTCCATCTGTTTAAAATATTTTGCACATTGATGCATATTAAGCACAGTGTTGTCATTTTCATTATATTATTTATACCTCTGTCTATATTAGCCATTTTATATATGCATATATATATATATATGATGTTTTGTATAGTATAAATTTAGGAGACTGGTGTCATTTTGCATGGTACATGTACCTCTGGCTAATGTTTATATGATAGGCATACTGGAAGTCATCATTCAGAGATTGTGTACCCATTGATAGACTGATTAATTTTAAAATGTAAGCTCCAGTCTTTAGTATGATATGAACTGTAGATCATTGTTACTTAGGTTTGCCATGTAATAGTCATGATGTTAAGATTTCCCAGATACGTGCTAGAATATATTAGGTAGAGAGGAGTCTTCATCCACTTTATAGACCTGGAGAATATGACATTTAATATTTTGTTATTCAAAATTCAGCCATGAGAAACATGACAACTCCTGACATCACTGTTCCTTTTCTAAGATGATGTTGAGCATCAAGGACTCTCCACTAGGAGTTTGTCTTCCTTGGCTCAATGGTCTGCTGGACAAAGAACTACCCTTACTTTGACTGATGTCAGTATGCACACTGTCCAACCTGGATGAGCAGGATAAAGGACAGAAACTGCTGAAGCCTTCCTGGACAGGATAAGATGGTTGCTCCAAAAATGCTGCTTCTAAAGAGATCTATCTGTCAGGTATCATAGGCCAGTAGCCAGATTGGTGGATGCTCCAACTGCATAGAAAAGTCACAAGTGACTGTCAAAGTAGCTGATTGTCACTGTCCTCTCCTAAATTTTGGAAGCTACTCTCTTGTGTTTCCAACCTTCAGGTAATATGTCTTCCTTCTCAAGTCTTGATGGGGTTGAAGGCTAGACAGTTAAGGTTACTATGGTGTGATCTCTTAGCAAAGAATATTCAGGTGTTGGATTGTTAGTATTCATGGTGAACAGCTTTGAAGTGATTTATGTACCTCTCTGCTTTCCGATACTTTAGACAGGTAGGATGTGCCTTATATTTGTTGTTTTTTCAGTTGTAGCTTGATCTTGTTTATGTTTTGTCTTTTCCTTCTCCAAACATTACCTTATAATAACTCCTATCGCATATATTCTTATACTTAAAACTCTCTTAGTTAGACAAAAGGGGGAGCTGTAGTGGAATTCAAGGATTAGCTCGCAAAGCTTGGAAGCATGTCCCTGGAGTGCCAGGATGGGGTGTCGTCAGACCCAATTGAGATGCTGGACATCAACCTTTATTCCCTGTTTGTTCCTGCATTTTGGAAAGCAGATTGGACCATTCATCATGGGATGGTTCATGCTCCAAGAATTGTCTTAAAGTTCATTTTGTAGCAGTGTTTACATAATTTCTTAACAAATATTAATCCTTCATATGATATATTGCAAGTATTTTCATGATACTGGTCCTCAAGCAAAGTACTAGGATTATGTTCCCATCAGTATAAATACTTCATATATGAGCTAAGGAACTAATATCCCTGTTGTCAGAAATTTTCTTCATACTTTCCATTGCTTCTCAAAATAATATCAAATATGTTCAATCTAAATTAATGTTCATGTTCTCAAAAATCTTTATAGCAATTTTCTAAATTAAGTTTGGCTTCTCCAAGAAGATACAACTATGGGCAGACTTGTTTAAAGATGTTATTGTGGAGACATATAGTATCTCAAGGCCTACAGCAGACTAAGAGGTTAATTACACCCCACCCAGACCAAGCTGAGATGATAGTCTCTAAAACCCATCCTGGGACACATTCCTTGGAACCACACCCCAACAAGTTCCACCTTAAATCCACATCAGCAGGCAAGCCCCCATACAGGTGCAAAACCCCACCAAAACCCAGCCCACTGAACACCCCAGCTCCAAAACCCCACCACATTCCTAACTAATACCATCAACTGGCTTTCTCAGTGACTTCAGCAACAACCAGAAACCCACAGAACCCCAGCCCTCAGCAGACACTAGGAGACAAAGCGACTAAGAAACTAAGGCAGTTCCTTGGTTCCTATTGAATCAAGGCCAGCCACCTGAAACTCGAAGTTTCTCAGTACCTACTGGATTAAAAGTGGCCACCTGAAACTCACAGTGTGAAACTTATTCTGAATTAATTTCTATGTCACTGTGACATAGAAAACACTACCTTCAAGTGGACCAAGAACCCAGATTGGACTAAGAGAGGTTTCCTGAGACACAGACATATCCAGAACAGAATGCACGAAAATTAGTTCTCTGAGATTCAGACAATCCTACAGTAAATTGAGGAAACAATGGACAGACAACACTGCAAGCATACATATAAAATATAAAGAACAACATGGCACCATCAGCAGAATCTTGTGGTTCTATACCAATAAGAATAGAGAATGAACATGCAGAAAAAAAAACAGAAGGAAACAACCTTAAAAACAATGTTATGAAGGTAATAGATGTCTTAAATAAAAATATAAAAAATTTTCTTAAAGAAATGGAAGAAAATACAAACAAAAAATTGGAAAATATTAATGAATCCCTGAAAGTAAATAAATACAAGAAAAATAGCTCAAATAGGTGAAGGAAACATATCATGTTTTAAAAATAGAAAGAGAAGCAATAAGAAGACACAAACTGAGGCAATTTTAGAAACAGAAAACCTGAAGAAACAAACTAGTACTACAGATGCAAGCATAACCAACAGAATGCAAGAGATGGACGAGAGAATCTCTGGAGTGGAAGATTTAATAGTGGACATAGATATAACAATCAAAGAAAACACTAAACATCAGAACACAAAATGTCCACTAAATATGGGACACTACAAAAGGTCAAACTAGAAAATAATTGGAATTGAAGAAGAAGAATACCAGCTCCAAGGCACAGAAAATATATTCACAAGATCATAGAAGAAAACTTTCTCAATCTAAAGCAGGAAATGCCTATAAAAATACAAAAACTTACAGAACACCAGTTAGAATAGACACCCCCTAAAAAGTCTGCTCACCAAATAATAATCAAGCCACTAAATCTATAAAACAAAGAAAAAATACCAAGAGCTGTAAAAGAAAAAGTAACCAATAAAGGCAGAACCAGCAAAATAACACCTGATTACTTAATGGAGACATGAAAGCAAGAAGATCCTAGTTAAATGTTATAGAGACACTAAAAGACCATGGCTGTCAACCCAAATTACTATACCCAGCAAAGCTATCAGTAACCATAGATGGAGTAAATAATGTAATTTATGACAAGACCAAATTTAAACAATACTTATCCTCAAATGAGTTCCTACAGAAAGTATTAGAAGCAAAACTCCAACCTAAAAAAAACCAGATACACATATAAAACCACAAGAAATCAATAATCCCATAGAAGAAAGACCCAAAGGCAGAAAAAACACATGTGATACCACCAAAAATAACAGGAAAAAACAATCATTAGTCATTAATATTCCTTCATTTCAATAGACTCAATTCACATATTAAAAAGTCATACCCTTACATGATGGATACAAAAACAGAAGCCATGTTTTGGCTGCATACAAGAGACACATCTTAAATTCAAAGACAGACAAAGACTCAGAGTAAAAGGTTAGGAAAAGACTTTTCAATCAAATGATCCTAAGAAACAAGCTGGCATAGCCATCCTAATATCTAACAAAATAGACATTAAATTAAAATCAATCAAAAGAGACTAGAATGGGCATTACTTATTTATCTCAGGAAAAATCTACCAAGATAAAGTCTCAATTTTGAACATTTATGCCCTTAGCAAAAGTGCACCTACCTATTTAAAAGAAAACTTCTAAATCTTAAATCTTATATTAAACATCACACTTAATAGTAGAAGACTTTAATACCCCACTCTCACAATGAATATTTCTACCAGACAGGAACTTGACAGAGAAATAAGGGATCTAACAGAATTTATGATCCAAGTGGACTTAATAGATATATGGAGAACCTTCCATGCAAACACAAAGAAATATACCTATTTCTCAGCTACCCATGGAACTTTCTCTAAAATTGACCACATACTTTGTCATAAAGCGAACATTAATAGTTACAAAAAATGGAATAACTCTTTGTATCATATATGACCACCATTTTCTAAAGTTAGAGATCAACAACAACAAAAATTACAGAAAGCCTTCAAATGCATGGAAACTAAACAGCTCTCAGTTGAACCACCTCTGGGTCAAAGAAGAAGTTAGAAAAGAGATCAAAGACTTCCTAGAATTCAAGGCAAATAAATTCACTAGTGGGACAGAATGTAAGCAGTGCTAAGAGGAAATTTCATAGCAGTAGGTGCCTATATGAAAAACCTAAAGATATCTTACACAAGAGACTTAACAGCAGAGCTGAAAGCTTTAGAAAAATTAGAAACAAAGTCACCTAGAATGAATAGACTGCAAGAATTAATCAAACTTAGGGCTAAAATCATTATACTTGAAAGAAAGAGAACAATGCAATGAACCAATGAATCAAAGATTTGGTTCTTGGAGAAAGTCAAGAAGATAGATAAATGCTTATCTAATCTAACAAAAAAAAGTAGAGAGAGAGAAAAAGTGTTAAAATTTACAGAATCAGAAATGAAAAGGGGAACATAACAACAGACATCCAGGAAATCCAGAGAATCATTAGGTAACACCTTGAAATTCTATACTCCACTAAATTAAAAAACCTAAAAGAAATGGACAACTTTCTGAAGAGGTACTACTTACCAAAATTAAGTCAAGAAGAAATAAGTGGCCTAAATAGGCCTATACCCACCAAGGAAATTGAAACTGTAATTAAAATTCTCCCAAGTAAAACAAAAGTCCATGGCCAGATAGTTTCAGTACATATTTCTTCCAGGCATTCAAAGAAGAACTAATAACAATATTCCTCAAACTGTTCCATACATTAGTAACTGAAGGAACATTGCAAAACTATTTTTATGAGCCTACAATCACCCTGACACCCAGAGCTAAAAAGGGAATCCCCAACAGAATAATTTCAAATGGTTGAAAAATACTTAATTAATTGTGCAACATTTTTAATGATCAGAAAAATACAAATCAAAATAACTTGAAATACCATCTCACACATGGCAAAATGGCTAAGATCAAAACCACAAAAACCAACCTTTGCTAGAGGCGATTTAGAACAAGGGGAACACTCTTTCATTGCTGGTGGCAGTGTAAACTTGAGCAGCCACATTGGTACACAGAATGGTGGTTCCTTAGACAACTGTGAATCAATTTCCCCAATGATCCAGCAATACCACTATTGAGTATACATTCAAAGGATGTGAATTCTTACCCTAAGGACTTTAGCTCATCTATGTTCATAGCAGCATTATTTATAATAGCAAGAACTTGGAAACAGCCTAGATGCTCCTCAACTGAAGATGGATTACCAAATTGTTGTACATTTACACAATGGAATACTACTCAGCAGTAAGAAAAAGTGATATCCTAAAGTTTACAGGTAAGTGATGGATTTGCAGAGTATCATCTTCAGTGAAGTAACTCAGGCCCAGAAGATAAAGATAAACGTGACTAATAAGGGAATATTAGACAAAAAGCAAAGAATATGGCTGCAAAAAAACCCAACAAAACAAACAAACAAACAAACAAAAAAACAGATGGAACTTATGAAAGACATCCAGGGATCCTCTTGGGCAAAAAAAAAAGAAATAGAAAAAATTTACTGACTAAATCGGGATCATGATGGGTAGTGACCAAGGAGGGGTGGAACAAATCATGAGTAAAGGATATGGTTGAGTAAGAGGAGCAACAAAGAGGGAGAAAAAAGAGACAGATATCTTGATAAAGGGAATCATTGTGGGGTAGAAAAGAGGCTGGGTGCTATGGAAAACTTCAAATACCCACAAGATGTCCCAGGCTAAGACTCTATCTAATAGTGAAGGGAGTCCTTAAATAGAATTTGCCCTATAGTCAAATGAATTACCACTCTAATTGTCATTATAGACCTTCCTCCAGCAATGGATAGAGGTGGAATCAGAGACCAAAGCTAAACACTAGGTTGAGCTCCAGGTTGTGCTCATAAGAGAGAAAAGTGTAAGTGAGCAAAAGTATCAGAATTATGAGGAGGAGACCCACAGAGATGGTTGGCTGTGTAGAGAGCTGCCTGCTGCTGCGCCTTAAAGATGGTGCTGATTTCCGGCCAACCCCTGTGGGTGAGTGCTCTCTTTTGATAAACAATTCCTTATTTGGCTTGAGCCGGGGGCATGGTTTGCTGTTGCATATGTGGACCTATGAGCTGTGCCCACATGGCTTATTGGGATTGGATGCCCTGAGAGTATTTAGTCATTGAGTGGGGTTTTCCTGGGCAGAAGAACAGAGAGAGAACAATTGTAAAGGTCCCGAATAAACTGCTGAAAGAAGATCCTGGGTGTTGCACTTTCCTTGCTGGCAAGGTTGCGCACGACATGGCTGGAGCTACTTGGAGCTTGCTGAATCAGAAATAGCTACTGTGGAATCTTCAGGAAACAAAATCAAACCCTTCAAAATTAGATGACTGTCAAATGTCATGGGTGGTATGCAGAACCTCATGGGATAGGATCAGACTATGTTTCTGTGCATGAATTGACATCTTGGAGCCCATTTCCTAGAGAGGAACATATAACCCAGCCCTAATATTGGACTGAGGGAATTGGATCTACCTCAAATGAATGCACAAGTCTAAACTGACCCACTTTGGGACTCCTTGCCCTCCTTGGGGAATGGATGGATAATGGGATGGGAGGATGCTGAGGGAGGCCTGGGAAGTACTGGGAGGAGGAAAGGGAGGACAAGCCAAGATGTACATAAAAAAACTCTTTAAACAAATAAGATAAAAATATCTCAAAACAAGTGATGAGTAAGACAAGAGCAGATATAAGGACAAACTGTATTGAAGTTCTCCAGTCTTCCAAATGCACAAAGAAGGTTGTCATGCATTGAAGCCCAGTTGCAAAGCAAGAGTTAAGTGTTACAATGAGAGCCATAAAGAAAATTTTTCAACTGATCAGTGTGCTTAAATAAACTCTCTCAAATTGGTCAACCATTAAACAGTAGAAATCTAGTTACATAGATGGAAGTGGGAATTGCTGCAAGTACCATTGTAATTTTAGTTAACCTTTTCCTAATTTAAAATGTATGAAATTTAAAATAAAAAAATAAAGGTTTAAAATGTTATCATATTGAGTAGCTAAATGCAAACAAACTCAATTAGAGTCTTACTAGTACTTTCTGTTCTTTATATCATCTAATTTCACAAAATTTTTAATAAAAAATTTTGCTGTTACCAAATTCCCTTGTTTGTTTTGGCTCAGCACTTTATATGTGAAATATACTTGCATTTTGCTTCACTGAAGCAGGTAATTCACTGGATCATAGGCTTACTCCTGTTAGAACAGCTAAGAACAAAAACACAGATGACAGCCTATGCTGGGGAGACTGAGGAGCAAGGGGAACATTCCTACATTGTTGTTGGGAGTGTAAACTTGTATAGTCACTCTGGAATGCAATATGGTGGTTCCTCAGAAAACTGGAATCAATCTCCCCAAGAATCCAGCAATATCACTATTGAGCTTATACCCAAAGTGTACATTTGTACCTCAAAGGCATTAGCTCAACTATATTCATAACAGCATTATTCATAATAGCAAGAACCTGGAAATAACCTAGATGCCCCTCACCTAAAGATTGAATTAACAAACTGTGGTACATCTACACAATGGAGTACTTCTCATCAGAAAAAAATAAGACATCCTAAAATTTGCATGCCAGTGGTTAGATTTGGAGGATATTCTCCTGAGCAAGGTATCACAAGACCAAAAAGACAGGCATGAGATGTAGTCACTCATAATTGGATTTTAGACAGAAAGCAAAGGACACTCAAGATACAAACAACAACCCCTGAACAGTTTGGGATCAGAAGGAACTTAAGAGAGACATCCAGGAATTCCCTGCAGATGAGAATCTAACCCAGCCTTGATATTGGGATGAGAAAATCTGGACTTCCCTGGAGTGGATAAGCAACACTGAATTGACATACATAGGGACTTCCTGCCTTTTTGGGAGAGGGGACCAGGAGATGGGGAAGAGCTGAAGGCAGACTGGGAAAGCTTGGGAGGAGGGAAGAAAGGTCTAGCAGGGCATACATGGAAAAAAAGACTTTTTATATACAAAAAAAAACCAAACAAATAAATAAAAAGAAAATGACTTTTTATATATAAAAAAACCAACCAAATAAATAAAAAGAAAATGGCCAAGTTCTTTATGTTTGTGACTGCATTTTCCCATAATTTTTGACATTCATGTATTTTACTGTTCCAGTTTGGGCATGAAAATGAATTAAGCTAAAAGTGCTAAAATTTCCTGCTTGAGAACATACATATAGCTGTGAAAAGATGAAACTGATGTGTCTTCACATCAGGATGACTTCAGAATCCAAATTCTTCTCCAGTTCATGCTGGAAAGCTGGGGTCATTAGCTTTGCAGAGTGAAGAACATGAGTCACTCTGCAAGAGTCTTAGAGTCTCACTCAGCTCATTGCTACCCCTTCCTTTCACAGCATTCCAAAGAGTAGAGTGTTCCCAAGAAATCTCAAGAATTGTTATTTGAACTGAATTATATTTTCACTCAACTTACACAGTGCTGGTATATCTTGTGCTTTTCCAGACCTGGATCATATTTAAATAGTTTACATGCAAAATTATAGAAAAAATATGAATGACTGTGTAGGAAATATTGAATACCTATAGGTGACCTCACTATTGTGCTTTGTAAACATGCTAGAAAGCTCTTCAATCTGCCTGGTGAGATGCGTATTTTTATCATCATAATGGTATGCATTACATAAAAGTTTTCTGAGAGGTAAGAGGAGAGAGCAAGAGAAATTTCAATTGCATCATGAAATCAAAAGATAAGAAGGCAACATAGCAGCAGTTTCTGCCAAAAGTCCTAAAAACTGTCACACAGAAAGGCAACATGCCAGCAGTGTCTGTGTGAATGGTTTGATTGACACTGTCAGGATTATGTCCAGTCCTGTCACTTCATTTATGCAGAGTAAAAAACTTGAGTTATAAATGTTCTATTGTCTGCATTGGTTTCATTTTTAATTTGTTTTATTTCCTGAAGATCTGACTGCTAATACTATATATGAGGCTATGATAATTTTCCACTGAAAATGCAAAGAGAAGCAGTAATACACATAGACAAAGAAAGATGAGTTTGGGTGGGTTGTCAGTAAGTAGCTAAATTCACAATATCATGGCATTTACTACACAGCTGGAAAAAGATATCTACAGATGGGTTCCAGATGAGAGGGACAGAGGCTATGTATACATAGCCTACTTAAAACAAAGGTTCTAAAGCATGTGGACAATATACAGAAAGAGATTTTCATAAGTTCACATAAAGAGCCAATTTAAGCACAGTTTAATTTACATTATAGTAGGATCATTGTATAAACACTGAATAAATTGATACTTTTACTTATTGAGTGCATAATAACCCACAGAAAGAAGTTAAGAGAAGCGACAAAAGAGAAGACTTGAAATGGTATTGCCTATTGCTGGACACTTTGCCAGACTCCTGTAGTTTTTGGGAAGCCCGGCAAGATTCCAGGGGTTTGCTGTGTTGAGAACAAAGAACAAGTTTCTGTGAAAGTAAAGTAGACAAGAGGTTGCGGTAACAATGCCATAGAGAAGGGAGCAGCATGAGAAGAGCTTAAGAGTCCACTGGGGCGCTTGTTAAGCACAGAGCTAAGGAATACCGTGTTAGTGAAGAAAGCTGCCCAAGCCAAGAAAGAAGATTGTGGTACACCATATCACCATTTAAAGTAAAGATACCAGTACAGAAGTGACTTAAGGTCACCTGCTGAGAAAAATGATTCACAATTCAAGAAATCTCACAAAGAGCTTTCAAGAAACTACCAATTTGTAGGGTGTCAAAATTAGCTGGAACAGTCAACTCATCAAAGGCTACAAGTGTGAAAGAAACTGACTCATTCTTCCAGTAGCTATCAATTGCCAATAATTCTCTACCTGAGGTGGGGCATATTGTAACAGCCAAAGGCCTTGTAGCACTACAAGAAAACAGTGTCTCCTGGACACATCATGACAGTTGCACATATGTACTTAGAGTGGTTATAACAGCATGAGCAAGACCTGTGCAAGCTTGTGCCAAACAAAATCCCACCATGGAAGGAGAGAATAGGCCAAAATAGTGTTTCATAATATTGTCATTATATATCTGTTTTGTCACAAATCAATGCTCCTTAGTCAGAAAAAAATGACGGATACAATTGCATATTTAAATGCAACCAGAAATAATTTTGATTTTGATTCTCTCTCGAGAAATTAACAAAACACATCTCAAATTAAAATAATCATGCATCACAAAAAGGTTTTGCTTTATATTACCTTTGACTCTACTGCTTCCTTTGTATGTTCTTCAAGTGGACCTTAGATTTGATTGTCAAAACACAAATGTAACAGACCACAACCAACTGAAATTCCAGGTTCAGGGAATCTGACCCATTCTTCTCATCTCAGAAGGTACCTGTGTACACATGGTACAAACAAGCATATATATATTAATAAGGACAAATATTTTAACAAATGATTGGAGTAATTTTTCATTTGCTTTCTCTTTGCTGATCTTTGCCAAGGCCATTCAGGTTCCTGTTATCTCCTAAACTCACCAAACGTAGGAGCTGTATGTGTTTGATATCATGAGTCACTCCTATAATACAATACCAATAAGCTTTGAATTTTCCTCATGATTGTTGTGGGATTTTTTCTTTTTGTAATCTGAATGAAAATGCTTCCTCAGGCTATGTATTTGAATGTTTGGTCCCTCACTGATGGCACTGTTTGGGAACAGCTATAAGGGGTGGCATTGCTGGAGAAAGTGCCTCATTAGAGGTAAACTTTGAAGTGGCAAAAGCCACTATCTGGAACAAGAGGCCCAAACAAACTCTTTCTTCTATATGTTGCCTTTGTCTTGGTGTTTTACCACAGCAATGAAAGTAGATGACAGAATTTTACCTTGTAAGGAATGGACACTTCACCTCCTTGCTGGAAGCTCATATTCAAGGAATGGCCTTAGATTTCTTCAGAAGTACAAATGATTTGGGAAACACTCTTGGTCATGTCTTGGAAACACTTCAAACATGACATTTTGGCATACATTCAACCACAAAGTCTCAACAACCTAATCTTTAGACTTAAGAATAGACACCAGAGTCAATTCAAGTCACAACTCAGGGGAAAAGTCTGAAGCAACATTTACTGTTGAATTTCCTCAACTAATGAAAACAAAATTTTCCAGTGTTGCAATATCAATTGTTTCTGAGACCTATTTGGGGTTTATATTGAAAGCAATCAGTGTCCTGTGTGGTGATATACACTTGAAAATTGTCCCATACATAATAAAGAAACATTTTGATTTCTGTAAAAGATAGAATGAGAATAAGTGGCAGTATTGGGAGACCATTTTGACATGGTAGTATATAGTCTAAAGACATTTCAAAGAAGTTTGGTGACTATCACTCTACTAGAGAAAATGGTGAATCATAAACAGAGAAGACTCAACTGTGGTCAGAAATTTGGAGACTGAAAATGCAATTTGGCATCTAAATTATTATGCTGCAATTTACGAGCATTTGAGAAACTATATGTATTCAGAAATCATAATCTTTATTTGATATCAGTATTGATCTAGAATAAGCATATGTGTACATTCATATGTGTATGCATATGTTAATGTATGTATAGATACATATATGCACCTTATGTAGAGAGAAGAAAGCAACCTTGGCTATGGTCCTCAGGAACCATCCTTATTGCTTTTCTCTTTTGAGACAATGACTCTCATTGACACAGAGTGGTCTATGTAGGCTAGGCTGACTGCCACTATGCCTCCAAGATCTATACATCTCCTCCTCTTCAGCACTAGGTTTACAAGTATGCAATGTCACATCAAGATTTGTCCTTTTATATAGGTTCTAGAGATCAAACTTAGCTCTTTAGTCTTTCTATCTTTGGAGCTCTAAATATGAATAGATTATTTTATTATATATAGCTAATGTGTTAAAAATATAGTAAATGTAAACCCTAACATATTATTTAGTGGATCATCCTAAAATGATTTAGATTTATGTCTTTAGAGTATAAATGTATGTAGCCCCAGTTGTAGTTTTTATTCTGAAGGACTCTTTGTAAGGTTATTCAGAGACACTGTTCTATATATGAGCCACCATAATGACATCGATATATTACTATTAAAAGTAATGTTGCTTCACATGTCTTTCTGAACTTTAAAACACTAGAGATATTTGTGTAATGGTTTGAAAAATAAAAAGAAAATTTTCAGTTTTAGAAGCTGAACATTCTCAGTTGTACTCATCACAATCTCTATCCAGCACTGATTCTTTCTAAGCCCTGAATTATTCTTTAATGATTGGGTGAACATACAGTTATTTCTGATAAAATTGTCTCTGAAACTCTATTTTTAGTCTCATTTAAAGTCACCTTCTTTAATTTGAGATGGAAAAGTTAAACAGAGAAAAGTTACATTGATGCTTCTGCTGCAGCTTTCTCTGCATCCAATGTCTAAATGATTGGCAGCAAGACTATGTGAATATTCAGTTGGCTTTAGGAAGGTCCAAAGGGCCTGGCACATCTGAGGCCAGATCTTGACTTTCCTCAGCTCATTCCTGATTGTTTCATTTTGAGTCTTGTGCATGCAAGATTACTACATATAATTGATGCATTAAATTTTAGTCAAGGTTTTTTATGTTCTATGTTATTTTCTTCCGAATGTATTTGAGAATTTAGAATAGAAACACATTTGACATACGGAAGAGAAATGATTCCAAATTCATTCTTCCAAGGTCTTCAGCATTCTAATATTTAGTGCCTAAGATATCAAATTTAAGATAATTATTCAGTGTCAATTAGGAACTTAATATAAAAATATTATGTATCTATATACTTATATATGTATATATGCTTTAGTAATATATTTCATGTGTATTAATACTAAAATTAGTCAATAAATTGTATATGTTAGACTAATTTTTCTAGAATTTATAGAGCTCAATGTTTTATGCAATTATTGTAAAACCTAAACATCCTAAGTTCTTTGTTCATTTAAAGATAAAAATTCTCAAGACATTTTCATGTCCTCACTTTAATTATGTCCTAGATGAACCTGTGTCTCTTCATATATTGTATTTTATCCTGGTTATAAAATATAGTCTTGTGCTAACACAGCAAATATGCATATTGTAAGCATTCCCAATATGATATGTGGCAGCTGTGCAGAGGACACACAGCATGCCAGCGAACCCAGCATGAAGTCAAGTATGCTGGCATTTACTTGGGAGGAGCAGAGTGTCTGTAGGTACAGAACAAAGGTCATGCCCCCTAGGTATGGTTATGTAGATATGAGCCCACCCGCCCTCTTAAAACAAACAAACAAACAAAAAAAAACAAAAAAAAACCCACTTACCTAAAAGTCTTTCTCTTTTTTTCTTCTGTTTCTTCCCCCTCCCTGATTCCCAGTTTAATAAACTCCTGGTGGTGTGATGCTTAACAAGCGCCAAAAAAGCCAAAACATACCTGTTATTGTTTGTCGAATGGAGCACAAGAAAGCAATGTGATGAAAGTTGACATAATCAAGGTTACATTTCAATTGTTTTGTTACAGATTACATATAACTATGCTGAACTAAATGAATAAGAGGATTCCAGCAGTTTTTAAAAAGTACTTTCTCTCTCACACACACACATGTGAATATATGTATAAATAAATTGCAATGAATGAGCAAGGGTATGAATTTTAAATAGAGCAAGGAGGGAGATTTGGAAGGGAGGTAGGAGAAAAGGAAAGTGATTTAAGTATATTAAGTTCATAAAGTGAGAGAAATAATTTTCAGCTAGTTAAATCTAAACATAACACCAGCCAAGGAAAATTAATTATAAAAAGTTGAAAAATTATAGCATTTTAATATTAATGTTAATAATACATTTAAAATAAAATATTTTTCTATGACATCTTGACCTACCATTGGATATCTTGATCATAACTGAATTTCTACATATTGTTTATAAACTTGGCATTTGGAGATAAATAACTATATTAGTTTATGATTTTACTATGAAGAATCAATTTTCATATTTCTTTTAAAATTTCCTTTTGAAATTTGTATTCATACTATTGATCAATTCTTCTATGAATAGCAGTAAGTCCAAGAATTTTATTACGTGTCATCAGCCAGCAGATTTTTTTGTACCATTTACAGTCATTTGGAGAAAAGAACAATAGCTAAACTCTACTAGTATAATTTTTTGTGAAAACACAGGCATTTTGGGCATATATTTCTTTCATGTAATAAATTTTTAAAGAATATAATAGAAAAAATAGAAATTAAAAACATAGACAGAATTACTGCTACACATAGGTGCAAGAGAAGAAACATTAGTGAAACCTCATGGAAATCAGCATGAGGTTTCCTCAGAAACTGAAAGCAGTGCTACAGTATGAGCCCAGCTTACCACTCTATATTCCAGAGCATGTTCACCAAAGCTGCTACTTGAACATTCCACAGAGATTCCTGAACATCCATGTTCACTGTTGATTCTTTATCGTAGCTGAATCATGGAAAGATTTGAAACAAATCTTTAAATCTTAAAGAAATTGAAAAAAAAAAAACAAAAAGGAAAGTGAAAGAACTAAAAAGAAAACAAAATCTTATAGAAAGCCAAGGAAAACCAATTATAAAAGTGAAGAAAACAATTCAAGAGTTGAAAATTGACATAGAAGTAATAAAGAAGTCATATACCAAGGGAATGCTGAAAATAAAAAATTCTAAGTAAACAGGAACTACAGATGTAAGCATAGCAAACAGAATGCAAAAGATGAACCAATTATCTCTGATAAAGAAGATATCAAGAAAATAGATTTGTCAGTCAAAGAAAATACAAAAGCCAAAAAAGTCATAACACACATCCAGAAAATCTTCGACATCATAAAAAGACTAAACCTAAAAATAATTGAAATCGAAGAAAGAGAAGAATACCAGCTCAGAGGCACAGAAAACTTTTCAACCTAAAGAAAAAAAAATACCATTTTCACTCAAGAACCTAGAGCCCACAACCCTTAATAATCCAATTAAAAAATGGGGTTCAGACATAGAAAAGGAATTCTCAACAGAAGAATTAAAAACAGCTGAAAGGCACATTTAAAAAAAAATGTTCAACATCTTTAGTCACCAGAGAAATGCAAATCAAAACAACTTTGAGATACCACCTTCCACCTGTCAAAATGGCTAAGATTAAAAACACAGATGATGCGGAGCAAGAGGAAAAGTCCTCTATTTTTGGTGGGAGTGTAAACTTGTTCATTAACTTTGGAATGCAGTATGATGGTTTCTTAGAAAACTGGAAATCAATCTTCCCAAGGATCCAGCAATACCACTCTTAAGTATATACCCTAAAGATGCACATTCACACCCCAAAAGCATTAGCTCAACTATGTTCATACCAGCATTATTTGTAATAGCAAGAACCTGGAAACAACCTAGATGCCCCTCAACTGAGGAATGGATTAATAAGCTGTGGTACAGATGGTACATCTACACAATGGAGTACTACTCAGCAGTAAGAAAAAAATGATATTAAAAATGAGCAGGCAAATTGCTGGATACGGAAAATATCCTTCTGAGTAAGATATCACAAACACAGAAAGATAAGCAGGGATTTACTCACTCATTAGTGTACTTTAAACAAAAAGCAAAGCATACCCAAGCTGCAAACCATAACCACTGAACATCTTGGAATCTGAAGCACCTTGAACCAGCACCTTGGGTCTATTTCCTCCAGAGGAACACCTGACACAGTCTTGATGTTGGGGTGAGGAAAGTGGATCTGCCTGGAGTGAATGCTGACCCAGGTCACCTTGAGACCTTGGGGCCACCTGCCCTTGCTGGGGAGGAGATTAGGAGATGGGGAGAAGAGAGAGTGACTGACAGGAATAGGAGAGGGAAGGGAGTTTGAACAAGGGGATACATGGATAAAAAATGAAACTTTATTCATAATAAATTTAAAAAATAAATATTATAAAAAAAGAATTACTCCAGAAGTGAAGTATGATCAAGACATATTGTCCAAAATTCTCGAGGAATTAATAAACATTAGAAAAAATAACCATCAAAAAAATAAACAAAAAAAGAAATACCTATGAAGATACAAGCAGCGTATATAACACCAAATAAACTAGGCTCACCCTAAAAGTTCACTCACCACATAATAGTTAAACCTCTAAACATACAGAATAAGGAAAGAAAATAGAGATCTATAAAGAAAAAATGCCAAGTAACATATAAAGGCAGTCTTTTTAGAATATTATCCAATTTCTCAGTGATGACTATGAAAGCCAGAAGGTCCTGGATAAACATTATGCTGACACCATAAAATCACAGATGTCAGCATAGCCTGCTATACCCCACAAAACTCTCAATCACCATAAGACAGAGTAAATAAGATATTCGATGAGAAAATCAGATTTAGATAATACCTGCCCATAAATTAAACCCTACAGAAAGCATTACAGGGAAAAATCTAACTTAAGGAGGTTAGATGCATCCACATAAGCAGTATATAATCCCACAGCAATAAATACCAAAAAAGAGAAAAATGCAAAAGCTACCACAAAAAAATAAAAAACTTAACAATCACTGCTCATTATTATCCTTAATATCAATAGACTCAATGTGCCTATAAAAAGCAAATGCTAACAGAATGGAAACAAAAACAGGAACATTTCTTCTAGTGCATAGAAGACACACACTTCAAAGAAAAACATTACCTCAGTTTTGCAAATATCGCATCATGGTTGGGAAAAGGCTTTCCATTCAAATTTACTTAAGAAAGAAGCTAATGTAGATATCCTAATATCTAACTAAATAAACTTCAAATTAAAGACAATCGAAAGAGATTGGGAATGTCATTACATATTCATTACAGGAAAAATCCACCAAGATAAAAATCTCAATTTTGAACATTTATTTCCCAAATACAAGGGTATTCACATATGTAAAAGAAACATTATTAAAGCTGAGATCACACATTATACCTAATACAATATAGTGGAAGAATTCAACAGCCCACTCTCACCAGAGAAATAAGTGAAAGACCTGTATAAGAAGAACTATAAGTTGTTACAGAATGAAACTGGATAGGTAGAATCAACATAGTAAAAAATGACAATCTTACTCAAAGCAATTTGCATATTCAATGCATGTCACATTAAAATCCCAAATCCATTATTCACAGACCTGGAAAGAATAATACTCAACTTCACATTGAAAAACAAACAAACGAAAATCCCAGGGTAGCCAAACAATACTGTACAACAAAGGAACTTCTGGGGCCATCACAGTTCCTTACTTCAATCTCTACCATAAAACTATAGTAATATGAACAGGTTGGTATTGGCATTAAAACAGACACGTGGATCAATGGAATAAAATGGAGGACCCTGATATTGAACCACACAATTATGAACACCCTGATTTTTGACAAAGAAGCAAAAAATATACAATGGAAAAAAAGACAGCATCTTTAACAAATGGTGTTGGCATAACTATATGGTGAAATGTAGAATATTGCAAATAGAGTCATATCTATCACCCTGCACAAAACTCAAACCCAAGTGTATCAAACATCTTAACATAAACCCAGTTACACTGAACCCAATATAAGAGAAAGTAGGAAATAGCCTTGAATGCATTGTCATAAAATTAGTCTCCCTAAATATAACACCAGACACTGAGAGCAACACCTGGGGAACATGCATAAAACAAATTCATCCTTCTTGAGTTCTCTATATACTTTAGAGATCAGTCTTCTGTCACCTGTAAGGTTGGTGAAAATCTTTTCGCATTCTATAGGTTGTTGTTTTGCCTTATTGACTCTGTCCTTGGCCTTACAGAAGCTTCTCAGTTTCAGGAGGTCCCACTTATTGATTGTTGTTCTTAGTGTCTGTGCTACTGGTGTTATATTTAGGAAGTGGTCACCTGTGCCAATTCATTCAAGGGTATTTCCCTCTTGCTTTTCTATCAAGTTCAGAGTGGCTGGGTTTATGTTGAGGTCTTTAATCCACTTGGCTTTGAGTTTTCTGCAGGGTGATAGGTTTGGATCTACTGGTGTTTTTCTACAAACTACCATGCAATTATGCCAACACCATTTATTGAAGATATGATCTTTTTTACACTGAATATTTTTGGCTTCTTTGTCAAAAATCAGGTGTTCATAGGTATGTGGGTTAATGTCAAGGTTTTTGATTTGATTCCATTGATCCACAAGTCTGTTTATGTGTCAGTACCAGGCTGTTTTCATTACTGTAGTTCTATAGTATAGCTTGAAGTTGCCTCCTGAGGTTCTTTGGTTGAGTAAAATTGTTTTGGTAATCTTGGCTTTCCTGTTATTCCACAGGAATAATTTAGTATTGTATTTTCAAGGTGGGTAAAAAAAATTATTGTAATTTTGAGTGGGATTGCATTGAATCTGTAGATTGCTTTTGGTAAGATTGCCATTTTTACTATGTTGATTCTACCTGTCCAGGAGCATGAGAGATCTTTCCATTTTCTGACATTCTCTTCAATTTCTTTCTTCATTGACTTAAAACTTTTGTCAAACAGATCTGTTACTTTTTTGGTTAGAGTTACACAGAAGTAATTAATGCTATTTGCAGCTTTTATAAAGATGATTTTTCTTCATTTCTTCTTCAGTCCTTTTACCTTTAGTGTATAAGAGGCCACTGATTTCTTTGAGTTAATCTTGTGTCCTGCTACATTGCTGAAGGTGTTTATCAGCTGTAAAAGTTCCCTGGTAGAATTTTGTGGATCACTTATGTATACAGTCATATCAACTGCAAATAGAGATAGTCTCACTTCTTCTTTTCCAACTTGTATCCCATTAATCTCCTTTTGTTCTTTTATTGCTTTAGCTAAAACTTTGAGAACTATATTGAATATACAAGGCAAGAGGGGACAGCCTTGTCTAGTTCCTGATTTTAGTGGGATTGCTTTGTGATTTTCTCCATTTAGCTTTATGTTGGCTGTCGGCTTCGGGTAAATCACCTTTATTATATTTAAATATTTTCCCTGTATTCTTGATCTCTCCAGGACTTTTATCATAAAGGAGTATTGGATTTTTTTTCAAAGGCTTTTTCAGCATCTAAGGAGATGATCATGTGGGTTTTTCCTTTCAATTTGTTCATATGATGGATGACATTGATAGTTTTTCATGTGTTGAACCATCACTGCATTTCTAGAATGAAGCTTCCTTGATTGTGGTGGATGACTTTTTTATTATTATTATTTCATACTGTTTGGCCTATATCTTAGGCACATTGCTATCTAACTCTTTCATCTTAATTCAACCCATTTCTAGTAATCTACCTGCCATGTGCCCCAGCCTGTGGCTCACCTGGATTACTTACATGGCTCTTCTTCAGAGGTCTGATGGAGACTTTTTTATATGTTGTTGTATTGGTTTTTTTTTTTGAGAAGTTTTGGATAAATATTAATGAGGGAAATTAGTCTGTAATTCTCTTTCTTTTTGACCCTTTGAGTGGCTTAGGTATCAGGGTTATTCTGGCCTCATAAAATGAGTTTGGCAATATTCCTTCAGTTCCTACTGTATGGAAGAGTTTAAAGAGTATTGGTATTAGTTCTTCTTTGAATGTCAGGTAGAATTATGCACTGAAATAATCTGGGTATAAGCTTTTTTTGGGGGGAGACTTTTAATGACAGTTTCATTTATTTTTGGTATTATAGGACTGTTTAGGTCTTTAATCTGATCTTGATTTAATTTTGGTAAGTGGTACCTGTCCAGAAAGCTCTTCATTTCTTCTAGGTTTTCTATATTTGTGGAGTATAGATTTTCAAAGTATAACCTGATAATTCTCTGGATTTCCTGGAGGTCTATTATTATGGCCTGATTTAATTTCTGATTTTGTTAATTTGGATAATCACTCTCTGTCTTTTGGTTAGTTTAGATAAAGGTTTATCTATCTTGTTGACTTTCTCAAAGAATGAACTCTTTGATTCATTGATTTTTGTATTGTTAATTGTATTGATTCAGCTCTAAGTTTGATTATTTCTTGCTATCTACTACTTCTAGGTAAGTTTGCAATGCTTTTATTTAAAAAATAAATAAAATAAAATAAACTCAGCTCTCACAAGCAATGTGGATGACAGTTGTGTGGCTTGGGCAGTTTGTGGGGCCTCTGGTAATGTGATCAGAATTTATTCTTAGTGCATGAACTGGCCTTTTGGAGCCCATTCCTCATAAAGGGATATCTTTCTCAGCCTTGATGGGAGAGGGTCTTGGTTGTGCTTGAATTTGATATGCCATATTTTGTTGTCTCCTCAAGGGAGCCCTTTGTCTCTCTGAGGAGTAGATGGGAGGCAAGCTGAGGAATGAATCAGAGGAGGGGAGGGAGGAAAATTGAGGTTGGTATGCAAAATAAAAATAACTTAGAGAAAAAATATAAAAAGATACATCTATTCTGTTAAATGCCATAAAAAATTAATGTGATAATTTTCTAATTGCAAATAACTTGCATTCATGTGATTGCTGTGAGCACCACTAGCACCTAGATTGATATGATAATTTACTGTGCTATTAAAAATTGTGACATAGGCCCTTAAAATAAAAAGTCTTGAACATAATTTTTGTTGGGATATAACAGAATTGACTGTGAACATCTCTGCCACAGCTGTATGAAAATGAAAGTGAGTTTTTTATATCCATTCCCCCCGAGACGTAAACCTTAACTAAAGCATCTCCCATAGTTCTTATTTTTATATTCAGAATATATGGAAACTAAGGAGCTGGTTGTTGGTGAAAGTTAAAATATTTTATGCAAGTCATGATGGCTGCTGTCAGGAATCACAACACTCATAAAGCTAAGAAGGTAGAATTGATGTAACTTGAGGACATACTGGACATCATTGTAAGTGAAAGCCAAGGAGAGAGAGAGAGAGAGAGAGAGAGAGAGAGAGAGAGAGAGAGAGAGAGAGAGAGAGAAACAAGAGGAACTTCAGAGGACAAAATGTGGCAGTGCAGTTTGTTCCCACCCACCATATGGGTCCTGGAAACCTAGCTAAGGTCATCAGTTTTGGCAACAGATGGTTTTATCTGGGTCATCACTGACTGTTTATATTAAAATAACTCACCACATATTTGGTAGCTTTGTAAGTGTATTTTACAAGTCTGTTTTTAAATTTTTTAAGTAGTCTGAAAACATAGTTCAAATTAAGCAGTTTGGTATTTTTATTTCTTTCTGTGCTCTCAAGTTCATTAAAGCCATTTTTGTATATGAAACTAGCAATTCCTTATAAAAATCAATATATCTGATATCTATGAATATATCTAGATCTCTTTTCATTCATTCACTATAAATATTATTGGTTTCAAAATAACATTTATAAAAATTTAAGAACAAATTAAAGCTTAAAAGAATTATTGAATTCTTCTTTAATGAATGAACATGGCCTAAACAGTAGAGGAACATGGCCTAAACAGTAGAGGATGGTGAGGTGACCTTGGAGTGACTCACATCTGTCCTCATCTCTCTGAGCTCACTAGTCTTTGTGGTTCCTTCAGAACTGACACTAATTTATGATAATGTAGGAAATGACATCATCATAATTGCCTTGTGAACACAAGGGCAGTTAGACCGGCAGGATTTTGGACACATTCCCTACAGCATAGGTCAGTGTTCACTAGAAATAGCATATAACAATTTTGGACTCTGAAAGACAGATATTTTCTGTTTGGCAAAGGAAATGAAGAGACTTTGTTCTTCTCCAAGGTCGTCTTAATTATTCCTGTTCTAACAAGTAATTTAATTGAGGGTCAAATATTTATTCTAAGTGGTTCATCTTATCACAACAATGGCAACTCAAAAATGAACACAGTATGTTCTTTCTGATCCTGTATGCTAATGGAAAAATATTTATGTTGTAAGATGCCAAGATTTTCATATTCTTTTGGGTCAAGCCTGTGTCTGAGATCTGCTTTTTCATGACTCACAGTCAAGCTGGTATGCTGACTGGATTTTGTTCCTGTAATATGAAATGCTGATTCTATTGTAGAGGCTGTGATAATAAAAATAAAGCACAAGAAATTAAATTATAAATAATGCACTAATTTATTTTATACCAATGATCTTAGTAACACAAGATCTTTAGTCACTTTGTGCTTATATTGATTATGTAGATTAATATTTAGTGTTATACTATATTATATATAGCTATATTACATATAATTATAATATTATAATTTATAATATAAAAGAATATATCATTATATGGATGAAATATCTGAATTGGCAAGGAAACATGGTACCTAAACCAGCATAAATAAATATCAATAGATGAAAGCAAGGGATCTGAAAGTTCTCAGCTCCTAGAATAGTCCTTCCTCTCTCCATTTCCTATTGTACAACAGATAAAAAGACCTTTGTACTACATCAAACACTCAGAATATGGACAGGTAGTGTCTGCTTAAATGTCAAAGTGCAGCTTATCTATTTTAAAAATTAATATATCAGAATGTATTCCTTTACCTAAAGAGCCATAGACATTGAAATCTCTATCAAATGACAGAAAATTACAAATTTGTCCAGGTAACTTCTGAAGCACTTCTAGGACCCAGACAGTTTATCACTCAAATTATTCTTCATATCAGCATCTGTCCACCACTCTTCTCCAAGAATCACTAAATACTGTTTCAGTCTAATAACACACAACTGTCACAAAATCAGTCTAACATTATTGTTTTGATACCTCCCCCAGGTCACTTTGGGTCACTTAGATAGACTTACACCAAAGGTATAATTTTAAAAAATTAGTAGGGGCTGAAGAGATAGAACAAAGATAAGAACATAGACATTAAGAACATGCTCTTTTGGAGGAGCAGATTTTGATTCTCAGCACCCACATCTGAATTACTTACAGCAACAACTATAATTTTAGGGAATTTAATTCTCTTTTCTGACCACTTCAGGTAGCTGCCTACAAATATGCATAGACAGACAGACAGACAGACAGACAGACAGACAGACACACACACACACACACACACACACACACAGAGGTACAGGCATACACACACAAATAAAATGAAAAAAATTAAAATAAAGAAATTACATTATATAAAAGACAAACAGCATTTGACAAATTGGTGTAACCAAAAGAAATCCCAAAATGACCCAAACCTTGGTTAAGAGCTGAGGACAATCAATAGCTTCTGAAAGAGGGATAGTGTACTCTTCTCCAGGGTAGACTAACCAATCACAAGCTGTCAGCCCTAAACACAAGTATATGTTCACAATACAGAATGAATACAGTAAGTTGTGTGTGTGTACAAAAAAATAAAATAAAATAGAGGTTATGAATTTGTGATTATGTTGTGCCTTGGGGAAAAGGTAGGAGTTGTAGGGACAGAAAGCAGGTGGAACATAACACAGGAACTCTTCTCACTCTAAAACACTGGAGAAACTTCTAGGTTGCTTTCCATTGAACATCCTGACTCATACATTTGCTGCTTAAGTTCTGGCTGCCAATAATTACAGTTGGGAAGTGTAGGCTCTCTGTGGTATACTATGTAGGAAACAGAAAACTGTTTATTTTCTTTGACCACAGTTGTCTGTGCTTGTTGTGAGTTTCTGTCTTCTTGACATGACTTATACTGTTTATGTGATCTTTCCTCAGAGGAATGGCTATGAGTCTAGTTTAAACATCTTGCTTTCTCTCTGCTGAATTTGTCAGATTTAAAAAGACAAAACAGGTCACTTGACTTATGTACATGACTGAATATTGACTTTTCATGAAGGACTTCTAAAAAGATGTTGATTGAAGTTCTAATGTTTGCCTACCCTGTGAAACATTGTGGACTAACAAAGGTTGTAAAAGTGATATATGAAGAGTAGGAATCAGAACAGAAACAGAATTATAAAACTGTGTCCTCTGAATGAATTTCCCTGGAAAGGAGAAATACAAGCATTCACCTGGTTAGAGTATATGGGGAGATAAGAGCATGAGAGATTGGGTTGGGAGTGGTAGAGGGTGGGAAGAGTAATGAAAAAGACATCTTGATGAGGAGCATTTTAGTGTCAGATAGAAACCAGAAACAAGGATGACTCCCAGAAATCTACAAAGATAACATGAACTAAGACACCTAGCAATAGTGGACCTGGACATCTCCTGAAATAAGTTTGATAACTACCCCATTTGATATGAGAAAACATTCATCCAAAGACTGATGTAAACAGAAGCAGAAATCCACAGACAAGCTTTGGGCTCAACTTCGGGAATCCTGTTAAAGAAAGGGAGGGGTACAAGCCAGGATGGTAAAAGTCATCACATGGGAACTCACAGAAATAATTAACCTGGGCTCATAAGAGCTCACAGACTCAGCATCAACAGCTAGGAAGTCTGCATGGGACTGACCTAGGTCCTCTCCCTATGTGTGACAATTGTGTAGCTTGATCTACTTGTGGGGCTCCTAGTGGTGAGAACAGGTTCTGTCTCTAAACTTTGACTGGCTTCCAGAAGCCTAGTCCTCAAACTAGGTTTCCTTGTCCAGCCTTCAGGGGAGGAGCTTAGTCTTAACTACACTTGATATGTCATGCTTTGTTGACATCCATAGGAGGCCTTCCTTTTTCTGAATAGAAACAGAAAAGGAGTAGATGGTGGGGGAAAGGGAATGGGCAGAGAGGAAGGAGGGAAAACTGAAGTCAAGATGTAAAATAAATAAATTATAAGTAAATAAATAAATATATAGTAGTTGTAAAATGACAATAATAATAAAAGAAAACCCAGTAAGAACAATATAACTGTGTGTCCTTCTCAGGCTCTGAACCTCTAGTTATTATCATGCATGCAATTTCTACAATCATAGTCAACACTTGTTATCAAGAAAACAGCATGATCCCAGCCAACCAAGAAAAAGAAGCTACATATTAAGAGAAATATTGTTTAGATAAAAAGCTCAACTTCACAGTAGTTTTAAAATGAGAAGAATTCAACATTAGCTAAACATAAACACTGTGTTGTAAAACTTTTACATCGAAAAATCTTAGCTTATGGCAAAGTAGTTGGTGTCTATGGGTGAGATCAGAAGTTCTCGACAGCAAAAGCAAAATTAATTTGCTACTGTGTTTTTCATTGTTCATATAAACATGCTCAGTTCACATGCAGCTTTCACAGTAAATATGTAAACTATTAGCTGGGTAAGAAAGTACATGCCTATAATCCCAGTGTGTGAAAAGCTGAGACTAGATAATTAACATGAGTTAGATTTTAGCATAAATTATATATCAAGGCTCTGTCTCAAGCCTAAAGAAAAAAATGGATACATTTTTGAAGACAAATGATGTAGAATAGTGTAAGCTTTATCATTGAGGTTCTGTGCACTGTCTCATTGGGACTGTCAAAGGTTCTTCATTCCCTTTTTGTATTTTAGTATGTCAAGTATTTGTAAAATATGACAGTTACATCTCTATTTAAATGGTTATCCTTCATATATTTTTGGCACTCAGTTCCCCCCCTTCAAGAACCAACATTTTTATAAACAAGTATCTGCCACCTTACTAAGACCTCAGACATTTTTCAAAAAGTGAATAGCATAGCATTTACTAAAAAAAAAAAAAAAAATTCCTGCAATTAAAAAATATTTGAAAAGGATTTGGTTAAAATTAATTACAAATGCAATTGATTGTAAGCCTGGTTCTTTTAACTGAGATACTATTAGATGCACAGAACATGAAAACAATTTATATTTGCCTCACAATATAAGAGAAAAATCTCTATCAGTCACCCTAAATGACCATAAGTGAGGTGAAACTGGCAAAAATTAAAATAATTCAATTTACCCTTACTCAGTGCAATTGTCTAAGAAATTCTTTTTAATAAGTACCCTATGTGTTATGTATTGTAATATCCCTGATGAATAAGAAGATTCAGGATCAAACAACACAACAAATATCTTAGATATTTAGACTGACTGTCTTCTATTACTTCACTGAAAAGAGTAATTATTTTAAGAGCTATCATGAAATTGGAATACAATTTATCCCTTGCTCTTTTTCTGTTTGCTAAATATCCAAATCTTTAGAACAATGTGTGTGGTGCACATATCTCTTTTTGTAAAGGAGCATAAATGTCATAAGAGGAGAATCAAGAGTGTGCTTGAGTTCAAAGTGACAATATTACCAAGATCAGTGTATAAATATTCTGCCCATGGATAGAAAATACATTTATGTTCAGTTGAGTTCTTATTCTTCTATTCTTATTATACATCCATTCCACTATAAATCCAGTCTGATAATACACTTGTCATTACATAAGTCATATTTTCACTTATAAGTAACTTTTCCTGCCCAGCAGGGTCTTCAGCATGGACCTGAATCTAGGAACGAAACAAATGGAAGGCAGGAACACAAAGAATGGAAGGACAAGACAAATCTCTCTGTTCAAGTCCTCCTCTGCTTTATTGTTACAGTCAATATTTATACAGAATCTCTGCCATGCAGGTACCTGGGAGGAAAGGGGGTGGGATATACAAAAGAATGTAGCAAGCCTGTGAGGGGAAGTAACAGACAGGGTAGAATTGATAAGGAAATCTATCTGTTATCAGTTGAGGGCCTGGAGGATGTCACCTGCTTAGCTGAGAGGGTCAGAGGAGAAGGCCTGGAGGATGTTACCTGATAACCTGAGAGAATCAGGGAAAACTACCTAAAACAATAAGGATGTAGCCTTCTGGTAAATTGCTATCTAGAGTAAAGACTGCTGGCTAGCTATAGGAGCTAACTTATAAAATATGGCTAAGTTGACTTTGGCTCCCAACAAGTAACTGCATAGCATCTTTTAAATCTCACTTATATCTTCAACTAAGAAATATAAGGTGATAAAAAACTATTCCCTTTCAAGGCTGTAAAACAGCTCTCACTCTAGAGCTACATTTTTCTCATTTTTATTCCAGAACACAACTGTATGTAAAAGTGCCAAAAGTTGATTTCACATGGTCAGATATAGCATAGTTGTATATATCAAAGCCTACCTTCACAGTTCCTAAAAATGACTAAGACTATTAAGCAAGACTGTATTACTCACAGACACACAGACATATAAGTATCTGTGTTTTTGTGTATACTCACACACTTCATCTTGCATCTCCCATTCTTTCTTTTATCTTTTTTACGGTTCATATAGTTGAATTTTGATTCTTTTGTGAGCACAAGCTACCTTAATGGAGTAAACCAAAGCTCCATTTCATTATTATTCTTTTTTGAAAATTTAACACTAATTTTATTATAAAAATTCTTTGCAAACAAAATGAACATTATAGACCAAATTAGACATATCCAAAATATAAACATTTCAATTATCTTCCATCCATTTAGAATAATAATTATGAGGTTGTGAAGCTTCACATTCAGTTTACAGTTTCACTATTAAATAAGCTTACTCTTGTAATCTAACATCATAAGCGATAAACCTCCATGACACTGTTAGAACTGAAACATTTAGGTTTCTATCCTCTTTTGTATCGCTGGTCCATTACAAGAATTCATTCCTTCCTCACTTCCTAACATTTAACCTTTCTTGTTCTCTTTTCTACTTGTTATACTATTCACACATGTGCTTTTTTTTTTTTTTTTACAGATATATACACAGTCTGCAAATGAGGGACAAGAGCTATACACACTAATTAAGCTTTTTCTTTTGGAGCTGTGTGACATCACTTTTGAACATTTTAAATCCATCCATTTTTCTACAAATTCTGTAATTTTGCTTTTTTGAGAACAGAGTAGTATTCCATTTTTATATGTATTTCTATAACACATTTTCATTATCCAATCAACTGTTGCTTAACAACTGCTTTTTTGTTGTTTTTTTGAAAATCAATATGAAACATTTTTTAAAAAAGCAAAGCATTCAGAATAGATAACAAAAACCCATACAGTAATAAAACTTCTTTTTTCTCTAAAATGCATGGAACATAAAAAATAAAATCTAAAGCTTGTCAAGCCAGGGTAGACTCAGTTACAGACAAAGAAAACACAGTATGTCACAGCTAGGCCCATGGATACACTATGGCCACCACAAATTTCTGTTAAGCAACACTTCTACAGACAAACCAGAAGTTTTGTTTTGTGTGTGTGTGTGTGTGTGTGTGTGTGTGTGTGTGTTTAAATTACTTTATTCATGCATCATATTTCAATGAAAAAAGAATGTTTTGCTTAAAGTCCACTAATGAGTAAGTACATCCCCTGCTTATCCTTCTGGGTTTGTGAGACCTGCCTCAGGCAGATATTCTCCAAATCTACCATTTGCCTGCAAATTTTAGTATATCATTTTTTTCTTACTGCTGAGTAGTACTCCATTGTGTAGATGTATCACAGTTTGTTAATCAATTTCTCAGTTGAGGGGCATCTAGGTTGTTTCCAGGTTCTTGCTATTATGCATAATGCTGTTATGAACATAGTTGAGCCAATGCTTTTGGGGTGTGAATGTGCATCTTTAGGGTATATGCCCAATAGTGATATTGCTAGATCCTTGAAGAGATTGATTCCAAGTTTTTTGAGAAACCTCCATACTGCATTCCTGAGAAGCTGAACAAGTATACACTCCCATCAACAATGGAGGAGTGTTTCCCTTGCTCTGCAACCTCTCCAGCATAAGCTGTCATTTATGTTTTTGATCTTAGCCATTCTGACAGGCATAATGTGTTATCTCAAAGTTGTTTTGGTTTCCATTTCTCTGATGGCTGAAGATGTTGAACATTTTTTTTCAAGTGTCTTTCAGCCATTTGTAATTCTTCTGCTGAGAATTCTCTTTTTTTTATGAACCCCATTTTTTATTGAGTTATTCAGGGTTTGGAGCTCTAGTTTCTTGAGTGTTCTACATATTTTAGAGATTAGTCCTCTGTCACTTATAGGGCTGATGAAAATCATTTCTCATTCTGTAGGTTGTCATTTTGTTTTAATGACTGTGTCCATCTCCCTTTCTAGAAAACTGTAAGTTATTTGAATTGGTGCAAGTGTTGACAAATGAAAAATATTTATAGGAATTGTTTCACTTGTTGAGGAAACTGTCTAACTGAAAGCCATCATTTCAGGAAAGCTGCTGGTACAAAACTGGTTTGAACTGAAAGTTAGTGAACTGGGAAAACCAATAATATAAATTATTGTTTAAAGCAAAGAGGAAGATGATGTCCTAGTTAAAGCAGGAAGTCACGATGAAACAAACATCTCCTTTCTTCCTCTACATGTTTCCATCTAGAATCTCAACCAATGAAATTGTCTTCATCCACAGTGTACAGAGCAATTTCCTTCACCAAATCTACCACTGAGATTTCTAGCCCATCTGGAAATACTGAAAAGATACAGCCACAAGTTATATTTAATCTGTAAACTCTTAGTCCAGTCTGTCTGCCATGTAGAATTAGCTATTATGATGGTATTACTTAAGTTGTGAATATTTCAGGTCTATATATTGATATAGCCAACATGAAAATATGCAAAGAAGAAAATGCAGTGTAATGTTTCTACATGCTTTATAGCCCTGCTTAGCTATTTATAGATTGAGCTCATACATTATCTAAATGAACCACATGTTATCTAAGCACATTCTCCAATTTAGCACAATCCAATTACAAAAAGGGAATTTTCCTCTTCCGACACATTTACATTATCATAGCATAAAAAGTGTGTTCCTTGGCATTTTTTGTTCTGTATTCAGGGTCTAAATTTATCACCAGTATCATTCACTAAGCACTCATTACACACCAGGTGCTACTTACAGTTCTATAAAATGCTTGCATAATCTTCATACTTCCCAGAATAACATTATAAAATAATTATTTCCATTTCAAAAAACAAAACTAAAGTGTTATCCATTTAGGTGGATGGATGTAGGTGGATCTCACAGATGTTCACTGCAGCATCCCAGCTCCAACAGAATTGCTATAATTACACTCTAAATTTTTCCATTCATTAAATTTAATCAGCTATCAAAACACTATGATTTAGATTTATTCTGTGTGTATTAAATATAGTCACATAGTAAGAGAAAAAAGAAAAGTAGAAAGGAAAAAACTGAAGAAAAAGACGAGAGATTTCAACCAACCACAGCATATATCACTGTAATTCTACAATAAGATAATAAAGTTGAAAACTTCCTACAGTTGACAGATATCTTTGTGGTACTGATGGAGATCAATGTATTACTTATTCTTGTGGCCATGTTTACTGTATGGGCAAATCTGCTTTACTGTGATTCAGCTCATACAATCCATAGTTAGGTGTAATACAGTCCTTAACAGTAATAACAAGTAACAATATTACTTGTGTTGGTAGTTTCAAACACCACAGCTGTCAGAGTAATGATCCACATGAAGCAAGAAGGAAATCTAGTTCAAGTTAATTCAGTAGACAGTGTTTGTTCAAACCTCTGGAGTCTGACACCAGGAAGTTCAAAGTTTCAGCATTTAGGTAGAGAACAATTTTGGAAGAAAAGTTTGTTGGTAACAATTATGTCAGTCCTTAGGACTCAATAAAGCTTAAGGCATGACAGTATCAAAACTCTTTTGCAAAGTATATGTGACCTCTTCCATAAGGATAGGTTCTGTAGCTTAAGGGCCTGCAGTATGATCTATTGTAGTGTTATGATTTTATAGGTCTATTGTAAATGGTTCTGGCCTGGGCTTTCCGGGCCTGGCCTGAGGTTAGGTCCTGCAGACCCACAGTTTCATAGTCCCACAGAGTCACAGAATCACACAAACGCTCTTATTATTTTTACGCTGATTGACCTAGGACCCAGGCATATAATTTGCTGGCGTTCGCTCTCAATCTAGCCCATCTCGTTCTGCCTTGTGGCTGAGTACATTTTCTCAGAGCAGCATTTCCTCTGCATGTCCTAGCAGCTCCTGCAACTATAGCATCTGTGTCTGGCATCTGTCTCTGCTCTGAGATGTTCCTGAGTTTTCTTAGCCTGGTAGCCCCCAACAAACTTCCTGTTTGCCTTTGGCCCATCAGCTTTTTATTAAACCCATAGGCAGGACAAATATTTACATTACCAGCACAAACCCACTACATAGCTCATCAACCTATAAAGCACACATGATTTTTCCCCTAAGGATGAGTTCTATTGGCTGAGAAACCAAGCAAAAGATAAAGGTCTAGGGAGGAAGAATATGGAATAAACATAATAATCTAGAGGAATTCAGATGTGACCTGGGCATTCAGATAGCACAGATCACTATCTTGATTAAAAGCATCCAATCCCAGCCTTCTGTGTGGAAAACAGGTATATATATCCTTCACTGAGGAGCTACTTCTGCATACTTAACATTCTTGGTGTTTCCTAGCACTTATGTATAAGCATAAGGACTTGGTGCTTATACAGGTACTTATTCATGTGCTCTTCTACATTATATTACATTATTAATTTATCATCTTTTATTACTTACAACATTTATTGTAATAATTATATTATAATGTGAAGGTCATGTGAGTACTGCCTTTATGATCTTGTTGTCCTGGGTATAGGTAGTAGTATTCACTTGTATGTACATTAATTTCATTTACTATATCTCTAGAAGCAATTCATGACTGAAGATATATCATGTAGCCTTATAAATGTATATTTGATGTTTTGCATGTTATACCATAGAGAACTAACTAGTTGTTCTCTACAATGCTTCCATAATGATCACTACACATTTAATTTATAAGGTCATACTCATAAATAGGTAGTAACCACCTGCTTATATAATGTGAGTGTGTTAAGCATTTTGGTAAGAATTAAAGAGATCAAGGGTGAAAAGAAAGAGAAACTTATATTTATGGTTGTGAGCCAAGCCTTTAAATGCTCAATCTAAATCATAGTGAGACAAAAGTTAGAATTGTCAGTATCAGAAGCAGGCTTCTATTCTTATTGAAAGAAATGAAGAGAAATATATTGTAAAGACATTACTTTTATTAAACATAATTATATTTTATCTGATAAATAAGACAGTTTTTAAAAATTATAGCTGTTATATTTAAGATATATTAAAATTGAGCAAAAATTATTTTTGATACATTATAAAGACTCTTCAATTTGTCTATTTAACTCTGTATGGGGAGAAAAGGGACACCAGGACTTATAAACAGATTAAAGAAAATTCTGAAGCTAAGTAAAGGGGGCAGATACTTCAGAGGGAGAACACAGTCAGCTAATCTTCCAACTTGTGAAATGAAATTTAAGAAAAGCCTAAGAAGAGGTATGGTGGTGCATCTCTTTAATCTTAACACACGTAAGGAGAGTTTGGAGATCTCAGGATTTCAGAGCAGTCTGGTCTACTGAGTAAGTTCTAGAACAACCAAGCTTAGGCAGTCAAGGAAATTATTGAAATCAGAAACCTGGGAAAGTTGTACTTGAATGCAGAGATTACACTCCAGCCCTACAAAGCAGTAGAACTTAGCAGCTTTGGACAATATTTCTGGCATTAAAGTCAAGGATAGAAAAAAAAGGGGTTAATAGAGTCTCTGTCCATGTCTAAGAAAAGGAGTTGAGGACAGTCATGTGTCAGGGGTGTTTCTGAATGGAGGCTTAGAAATGTTATCGCATGAAGCTTTGAAGGTAAAGCCTGGATTGCCTTGAAGACCCCAAGATGTTGGATATGTTAAAGACATGCCATACCTCTCTAGGAAAGCTTCTAGCATGGAGTAGTAGTAGCTCAAAAGAAAGAGAGAGAGAGAGAGACAGAGAGAGAGAGAGGAAGAGAGAGAGAGAGAGGACTTTGGTCAACAAAGCTGAAAGGAATTTGAGATCTGAAGACAGTTTGGAATCAGACAAGATTTTAAGCTTGATTTGGTTCAGATTTTCCTTGTTATGCCTTCTTCCCTTCCTTTTGGAATAGTACTATATATCCTGTGACATTATATGTTGTAAATATTTGATCTGTTTTTCATTTTGATTTTTACAGTTAAGAAATTTTATGAGACTCAGAAGAGTCTTTTACTTTGGACTTTTAAATAGTGATGATACTGTAATAGGCTATGGGGACTTCTAAAGTTGTATCAAAAGCATTTTGCTTCATGAAATAAATGGCTATAAGCCAATGAGGAAAACATGGAATGTGATGATTTTAATGAAAATGACCTCCATAAGTTTATAGGCAGTGACACTATTACAATGTGTGGCCTTTAGAAGGAAGTGTGCTATCGAAGATATGCTTTAAGACTTCAGATGCCTAAGCTAAGCACAGTGTCCTTGTGTTACTTTGTGTCTTTCTTTGTCTCTATCCGCCTTTCTCCTGCCTGTCAGTCTGGTTGTAGAGCTCTCTGCCCCACCAGTACCATGTCTGACTGCATGTCACCATACTTCAGGCTGATAATGGGCTAAATCTCTGAACTGTTAGCAAGTGCCCAAGTGTTTTCTTTTATAAAGGTTGTCATGGTCACGGTGTGTCATCACAGCAATAGAAACCCTAAGATAGTTTCTTGCTTAATATTATTATGTTTTAATTGCACACTTACCAAGTTTTTACAGAACATTGGTCATTTATTTTTCTCAGAAAATGGACATACTGATATTCATGTTGGATGTGGGAAGCTAGTTGGATGTGGCCAGAAGATTTTTCATTCTCTTTCTGTCTGCCTAGGATCCCCTTAAAGACAACAGTGATCACAATATTGTAACATCAGGAGCTCATGCCATTTATAGTGATTAACATGAAAGTGGAAGTATTCTCTGTGGTACCTCTACAAAGACTGTCTCCTTGACTGGGCTACTATCTGAGAAATAATGATACATTTTGAATCCTCCAAATTTCAGAAACTTTATCAAGTTTTTGGTGTTTTGACAAGTAGGAAAAGGCTTGGACTACTTGGACAACAAAGAGAATTTTGATTTCTAATTATAAAGAAGAAAGACCCAGTGATTTTTAAAAAAAAAAAACTAGATTCTTTGTGTATCTGAATGTAGGTAGATCATAGATACTCTTAAGGTACTATTCTTTGCATTCACAGATTATGATAGTGTTTTTAATTTAACTTTATTGAAATAGCTGATATATAATATTAGTGCTATTCAAGACTCATGAGAAGCTAATATTTGCACAAAGCAATAGACCTTGGTCCTTAATGCACAGTTTTTCTCACTATTGAAAAGGTGAAGAATAAAGTATATAATGATGTTCAACTACCTCATTCTAATTCCCCAAATATTTGCACTGTTAGGGTGCTTTATAGATGATAACTGTGGGATGGAGCCTGTGACTTCGCCAGTACTATAATGTTCAGGCTTGAATTTCTTTAATCTAGGTACAAGTTACTAAAAAATTGGTTCATTTTTAAACACTGTATTTTACATTGCTGCTCAGTATTTCTTCATTTCATGCTAGGTCAGGTCACCTGTAGGTTCTTAGGTTCAGGTCCACGCTGAAGACTCTGCTGGTCGGGGAAACAGTGATACAAGCTGAAGACTAGACAGTCAAACACAATATCCCGCAGTCATAATTTTATATCCACACAGCTGTGGACAGCTGCAAGATTACAGCAATCTCAAAAGGACACTTTAGAACAGAGTGTTTTAAGATTTTAATTAGAGAGTGGAAAGATGTCAGAGTATATAGTATAGAAACAGCTGGTTAAATAACTTCTCATGAATCTACACTTAAGGAATTGTCCCTCATTTGAAGAAACATGTCCCTTGGAAATTAGAGCTAAGGAAAGTGCCTTCAGGTGGAATATCTGCTTTTCAGTGCTACCTTTCTGGATAAGCTCTTGGCAGCCTCTCCAGCCCAAAGGCACACAGAGTCTTGTAAACTAAAAATATAATTTTTATGTAGCTTATGCTCTTTTTACAGCCAAATTATACTCATTCATATGTGATGTGAGTATTGATTAAATGTGTATATGAAGTACTTCCAATAAGCTTTAAGCCTCCTTTCATCTTCAAGACAAAAATAACAGCCAGCTTGCTGCTGTCTTAACTCTTCACTCACTTCCATTTTAATGTATACAAAACCACTGACTTATTCACTTATTTCTCAATATAAATTGATGGCTAAATTTGTATCTCGGCACACTGATACAAATGTAGAAGGCAGAGTTTTTACACCTTTGTAAGAAGAACAAAAATATACAAAACACCCACACACACATACACACACACACTCTTCTTTTTACTTATCAATCTTAATACAAACTTTCTTTCTCAAATGTATCTAAAATTTATATTATGACAGAAACTGTTAACTACAGAAAATATTTATTAAGACTGTAGACACACAGCAAGGAACATGGTCACAAATATAATAAGCCAAAATATTTGTAAATGTTTTAATTTGAGGGGAAAGGGCTATGGATAAAATTATGGAATGAAAGGGTCAGTAGTTTTCCAAGAGACTGTTCTGATGACAGGATTAGTTCTGACAGTCATGAGTATCCTTGCTGAATGAGATGTTCCAAAACCTATAATGCTTCCAGGAGTTAGTCATGGTTGCTCTTGAGGGCAGTCTGCATCTGTTCATGCAGAGTGTGTTTTTATGTTATTTGAAACTTCAGTGAGACAAAGTAAAACCATCGACAGGCTGACTGTGATTCATCTAATTTATGATTTACACCAACTACTTACCACCAGCTCTTTATCACATAGCTCTGAATTAAAGAACAAGTCACATTTTAGTAGTTAGGACAAACATAAAACTACTGTGCAGCTGGTACCAGCAGTCATAAGCTGTTCAATATGGCCAATATACACAGTTTCTCTGAAGGACTGTGGTACAGAGAGGCTTCTCCTAGCTGCGGCTTTTGTGTTTGGGAGCACAACTGTGAGCTTAAAAATATAGCTTCATGATGTTTAATACTGCTTCTCAGGATTGGAAAAGTAAACGTGACTCTGCTACTTCTGTCATGTTGAAAAGCTGAGCCAGCAGTCAAAGCAGTGCTTTACAGCTTACCATTTTTCAGACAATCCTGGTTAAAAAACACTAAGGATGTGCAATAAAACAAATTTAAATGGAGAAAACGTCAATAGGTTACAATGTGTATAAAAAAAAAAACATAAGCTGGAAGAGAAAAGAAAAGATGTAGAGGAGATCCTTAAAAAGAGAAAGAGTAACAAAAATATGATAAGACACATAAAAATGGAAAATACAGAGATCTGAATTATGTGTATTATTGTGTTTTCTTTTAATTTTTTAACTGTTAATGAGAAACCTGCATAAAGACATTTGATTCTAAGGGCTACTAAATTAAACCAACATATATATTTTAATGGTTATCTTGACTTTGAAATTTGGGTCTAAAAAAATATTGCTTTGGAAAAGAGTATAGTTTTGTTTCCACAGAAGATGAGAACCTGTGGAATGCTTCCAGGCTAATATGTTTTGATCAAGGCAGAAACCTTCAAAAAATCTCTGATTGGAAGAGATGGCCACATTAGCTTCAAGGCTGCCAATCAAGATGGTCTAGCCTTAGGATCCCTATAAGATTGCCATTGTCACTAAACAACAGGAAGTACTTTATAAAAATCTATGTTCAAATTCTCCAAACATTATTTATAAATTATTGATTTTTATCATAAATGGTTGGCCTATCTCTTTCTAAGAAAAAGAAAGAGAAATATGAAATAAAAATGAGAGATGTTGATTCTACCTTAATCCAAAAATGGCTTTTAATCTAAAAGTATTTTATATTGCTATGGATTTTGGTTTATTGATACAAATTTAAGGTCAATTTTGTTATACTGTATATTTCTACTTTTGTTTAAAGTATGTTTATGTAACTCATTTAAAACTGTAATTTATAATTGAAAAATGTAGATTAATAGTCATGTATAATAACCACATTTATAGCCATGTTAATTAGGTTTTTAGGTATACAAAGATATGTTTCAATCAGATAGGTAATCTTCAAACACATCAAAGACCTACAGAATATATAACTTAAAATATTTTAGGAACTTAGATTTTTTCAGACAGTGAGACAAGTCTGATCCTGGCAGCACAAATCTATTTCAAGAGGTTGATAGGTACTGAAAAAATTCCATTGCAGTTTACTTTATTTGCAGCAAAAGTTAGACACTGGTCAAGATACTGTTCTTTCCTCAACTGCTTGACAGTATGTTGGATAAACTAGACATGCAGGACCCATAGAAAAGTGCCCTCTCAACTTTTGTAGAACAAACTGAGATGGTCCTTCAGGGTTCTGCTTCATAGAAAAAATTCAGACATTCTGCAGGACACAGAAGAAGTGACTGGTGAAATATGAAAACATGGATGAGATAATTCTTAAAATTTCTTGCTTCATAAAAATGTCTGCTAGGGACTGTAGTTCTATAGGCTAAAGATGGATGCTCCAATATTACACAGAAACTTTGGGTAACTATACAGCCAGCCAGATGTCATGTCTGTCATTTCTACATTTTGGAAATTGTTTGTACTTTCTGTTTACTCGGGTAATATTTTATCCTTCTATGGTGTATAGTTGTCCTTAGTTATAATAAAAGGTAAATTAGATGTGATTCTTTGGACTCAAAAGGATAAAGTAGATGATAGAATATTTTCATTAATTTTTCTAAATACAAACAGACTACTAAAAACTGTAAGTATGATTCTTGCTTGGCAGCTGTTTTGTTATATGCAATTTTGTTATGTTAAAATTGAACCTTTCCTTTTTGATTAAACAGAAAAGAGGAAGTGGTGTGGGATGACTTTGTGTACTCAGTGAATACCATTGAATAATAAAAGAATTTTTTTGGCCTATGACAGAGCAGCTTAGAAGCAGAATGAAAATCCAAGTATAGACAGATGTGAAGAAAAGCAGTGTCAGAAGAGATACAATCCAGTCACCAAAGAAGAAATACGTAATGGAGTACAGGTAAGCCATGAGCCACCTGGCAAGACATAGATAAATAGAAATGGGTTGAGTTAAGACAAGAGAGCTAGCTAGCAATAAGCCTGAGCCATAGGCCAAAGAGAATGTACATAATATAGGCCTCTGTGTGTTTCTGTGGGATTGCACCATGGGCCTGATAGGTAAGAAACTTTTGACTACATTACTGAATTTGTTGGAATAGGTTACAAAAGGGTTTTATGTTTTTTGTGTATGTATTTTTATTTGTTTTTAAGAAACTCTTTTAGAGTACTCTTTTGTTTCTCTTACTAGGAGGGGTTTTTGACATTGTTGGCTTTTGAAAAGAACTTGCTTTCCAAGTGGCTTATTATATAATTAGAGTATCTAATGCTAGCCTATATTTAAGGAAGCAGTGTAAAGTCTTAGTGCTTTATGTTCTTAAAGTGGCTCTAAGAAATAAATATTTCAATGCCACACTCAAGGACGGTGTGGAAAAAAAATAGCTGGAGGAAATTCTACTATATTAACATAATATAAGTTATGATGAAGCTATGGTATATTCATCAATCAAGAAATGAAAGTCCACAACAAATATTATTTATAACATTTTGGAAAACAGCACATCAACTTGGGCCATTACTGAAATTTTAGTATTCAGGATGTATAAACAATACTAATTTCTTAATTTTATATAAGAAATTTTAAGTATTATTGTATGCATAGTACTTTTTTCCTTTTTTATTATGAATTTTTTTATCCATGTATCCCCTTGTTCCAACTCCCTTCCCCTCCCACTCCTCCCAGTCACTCTCTCTTCTCCCCATCTCCTTATCTGCTCCCCAGCAAGGGCAGGAGGTCCCAAGGTCACAAGGTAGCTTAGTTCAGTAATGACTCCAGGCAGATCGGCTTTCCTCACCCCAGTACTCATGTATATTATTCATAATTTTTCTTGATTTTTATGTGCTATGATGAAAATCCCTTTTGATCCACTAAATCACAACAGCCTAATTAATATTCAAACGTAGTAGAAATATAGTAAAATATTACTGTTAGAATTGCACTTTTAACTGTTTAAGACAAATATAAACTTTACTGTAGCTTAAAGTTTTTCAACAACTTAAAGATAACCACCAGTTTTTATACCAGAACTTTTCTTCTGATATATGAAAAAGAGATGTACTATCGCTAAGTAGAAATTTATTCTTTACACATTACAGAGTATTTTTCATAAATTTATAATACTTTTTGCAATATGGACATTTTTTGTCAAACTTCTATATATATATTTTATCATTCTGTCATCCCAACTTAGTTTGAAAAAAGCCTTAGCTAGCAAAAAATAACTTTTATGCAAAAAATATTATAAATTCTTTAACCCAAAAAGAAAATAAAATTTTGTTAACTGATAGCTTATGAGAATCCATAAATATTTAACTGTCTCTTTATTAACATGGAATAATTAATTACAATTAATGTATGAACATAATTAGAGAGCTTATTTTCCATTGGGAAGATTCATAAATAAGATCTTAATCCTATAAATCAGCAAACACATTCCACAGCTGGTATCTTAAAAGATGAAATTTTAGAGTTAAATATTGACAATTATAGATGTATCACTTCCACATAACCTCAGACATAGAACAAATTGTGTTTAGGTGCTGGAGCACAATGTATAATGGCAAAGGATGGCAGCTTAGAAATAATTTATTATAAAAATACTTTCCCTCTTTATAAGCCAATTCCAACAATCAACTGGTTTGAAGCTTTCTACTTGCTGTCTTCTCACACATCACCTCTGTGTGATGATTCTTAGCAGCTGATTTCTACTTATAATTCAAATAATAGGTATGTTAGTCAGAATAATCTAAAACAGAAGTTAATGCATTAGTATTCATTATTTTAAATGAAATTTTTCACTAGGAAAAATTCACTCAAAATTAAAAATTGTTACATTTACATTCATTTTTTATTATGAATAAAGAAGTCACATTTCCTATCCTTGTATATCCTTAATAAAGGCCCCTTCCTCCTCCAACCACATCAGGTCATTGTCTCTTCTTGACATCTCCCCATCCCCGCCATGGGAGGGCAGTCCCAAGGTCCCATGGTCCCAATATTGCTTAGTTCAGCCTCCACACCTGGCAAAACCAGTTTTCTCCCCCCAACATCAAGACTGAGACAGGAGTTCCTCTAGGGGGAGTGGAATCCAAGGAGTCAGTCCAGTGTGTTTCTGATCCCAAGCTGTTCAGTGGTTGTGGTTTGCAGCATGGGCATGCTTTACTTTTTTTTGTTGTTGATGTTGTTTAGAATCCATTAATGAGTGAGTACATCCCCTGCTTATCTTTCTGGGTTTGTGATACCTCGCTCAGGAGGATATTTTCCAAAGCTATCCATTTGCCTGCAAATTTTAGGAAATCATTTTTTATTTGCTGCTGAGTAGTACTCCATTGTGTAGATGTACCAGTTTGTTAATCCACTCTTTAGTTAAGGGGCATCTAGGTTGTTTCAGGTTCTTGATATTACAAATGATGCTGCTATGAACATAGTTGAGCTAATGCCACTGGAGTGTGATGTGCATCTTTAGGGTATACACCCAGACGTGGTATTGCTGGGTCCTTGGGGAGATTGATTCTCAGTTTTCTGAGAAACTTTCATACTCCATTCCAGAGTGGCTGAACAAGCTTACACTCCCACCAATAATGGAAGAGTGTTCCCCTTGCTCCGTACCCTCTCCAGCATATGTGTCTTTTATCTTAACCAATCTGACAGGTGTCAGGTGGTATCTCAAAGTTGCTTTGATTCTCATTTCTGTGATGGCTAAAGATGATGAGTAATTTTTAGGTGCCTTTCAGCCGTTCATAATTCTTCTTCTGAATATTCCCTTTTCAGATCTGAACTCCATTTTTTGATTGGATTATTCAAGGTTTTGGGCTCTAGATTCTTGAGTTCTTTATATATCTTATAGATCAGTCCTCTATCACTTGTAGGGTTGATGAAAATCTTTTTCCATTTTGTAGACTGTTTTATTGAGTAATAAAAACAGTCGGGTACTGTCATAAAAACAGACTTGTGGATCAATGGAATAGAATCGAGGATCCAGACATTAACCCAAAAACCTATGAACACCTGATCCTTGACAAAGAGGCCCAAAACATTCAGTGGAAAAAAATAGTATATTTAAGAAATGGTGTTGGCATAGCTGGATGGGATTGTGTAGAAAAATGCAAATAGATCCAAGCCTGTCAATCTACAAAAAACTCAAATCCAAATGGATCAAAGACCTCAACATAAACCCAGACACTTTGAACTTGGTAGAAAAGAAAGTGGGAAATGCACTTATACGAATTGGCACAGGCCACCACTTCCTAAATATAACACCAGTGGCACAGATGCTAAGACCAACAATCAATAAGTGGGATCTCCTGAAGCTGAGAAGCTTCTGTAAAGCCAAGGATACTGTCAATACGACAAAACGACAACCTACAGAATGGGAAAAGATTTTCACCAACCCTACAAGTGATAGAGGACTGATCTCTAAGATATATAAAGAACTCAAGAATCTAGAGCCCAAAACCTGGAATAACCCAATCAAAAAATGGGGTTCAGATCTAAAAAGGGAATTCTCAGCAGAGGAATTACGGATGGATGAAAGGCACCTGAAAAAGTGCTCATCATCTTTAGCCATCAGAGAAATGCAAATCAAAACAACTTTGAGATACCACCTAACACCTGTTAGATTGGCTAAGATAAAAGGCACAGATGACAGCCTATGTTGGAGAAGATGCAGAGCAAGGGGAACACTCCTCCATTATTGGTGGGAGTGTAAAGTTGTTCAGCCACTTTGGAACGCAGTATGGCGGTTTTTCAGAAAATTGAGAATCAATCTCCCCAAGGACCCAGCAATACCACTTCTGGGTGTATACCCTAAAGATGCACAGTCATATTCCAAAGGCATTAGCTCAACTATGTTCATAACAGCATTATTTGTAATAGTAAGAACCTGGAAATAACCTAGATGTCCCTCAGCTGAAGAATGGATTAACAAACTGTGGTACATCTGCACAATGGAGTACTAATCAGCAGTAAAAAAAAAAAAAAAAAATGATATCCTAAAATTTGCAGGCAAATGGATGGACTTCAAGAATATCCTCCTGAGCGAGGTATCACAAACTCAGAAAGATAAGCAGGGGATGTACTCACTCATTAGTGGTCTCTAAACAAATATACAAGAAAAAAGCCAAGCATGCCCAAGCTGCAAACCACAACCACTGAACAGCTTGGGATCAGAAACACACTGGACTGACTCCTTGGAAACCACTCCCCCTAGAGGAACACCTGACTCACTCTTGAGGGAGGGGGGACAAAACTGGATCTGCCAGGAGTGGAGACTGAACTAAGCAATATTGTGTCAGTGGGACAACAGGACTGTCTGCTGCCTGCTCAGGGAGGGGATGGGTAGTTGTGGAGAAGAAAGAATGACCTGATGTGGCAGGAGGGGAAGGGACCTTGAATAAGGATATACAGGGATAGAAAGTGTGACTTCTTTGTTCATAATAATAATAATAATAATAATAATAATAATAAAATACATCTGAATGTACTATTATCTCATTTCTTCCTAAAAAATAAGAATTAGCAAATTTTTCCATGCAGTGAAAGATTCCTTGAAATTTATCACTGATAAAGAACACTAAGTAAAAATGGCACCCAAAGAATTGATAATGAATGAAATATCATTCTCTTCTATTCATGTTATCATCTCTCCTAATTTTAGACAGCCTGCACACTCATATTTCTCCTAGTTTGAGGTTCAGCACCAAAAATCACAGATACTTGTTTAAATTAAAATTTTTTAGCTCTTGTAATATCTTTTAGTTAATTCAGTAAGACAATAGCAATGTCAGGAGAGATGGCTCAGTAATTAAGAACACTGGCTGCTTTTTCAGAGGATCTAGATTTGTATCTAGCACTCAAGTGATGGCTCACAAGAGACTGTCTGTTACTTCTTTTTCAGGGGAGCTGGCACCTTCTTCTGGTGACTATGAACAGCAGACATGTACATGGGACATACACATACATTTAGGAAAAATAATCATGCTCATAAAATAAAAACAAATGTTTAGAAATGTTTTAATGACCTAATTACACAATATGCTAAGGTGATGGAGTCCCAAAGCTTATGGGAGTTACCAAATAATGTCTATTTGATTTAAAGCCCACTCCATGACATTGAACCCATATCTGGCCCTGCTTGGATGATCAAGAAAGAGAGACTACATAATCTAGATAACTAAGTTAAAATCAAATACTATTGGTAAAACAGTAAAGTCAATAATATAATGGCATTTAATGATATTCTGCTATACTCATAGATCAGTGCCTTTTTCAGCCATCATCAAATAAAATTCCTCATGTAGAAAAGGAAAAAAAAATACTGAGACGCACAATCAGGCATATGCAGGGACAGAGACCTTGAAATAAACAACTGTAAATATGAAGTCTCTATCAAATCTCTTTGCTTAGAGCTGAGGAAATTTTGAAGTCTTCTAAGAGATAACAAACTAAAAACATAATAATATAAAACAAAGCAATCCCATTGAAGATGGGCAAGGCAACCAACAGAGGAAACAGAGCCCAAGAGAATCACAAGAATTAGAGAAATTTTCTCACACAATCAGGAGTCCCACAAGAATACTCAATAGGAAGCTAGAATATGTCTTCAGAGGATGTGGTAAGACCTGTGTAGGCCCTTTGTTTGCTACTTCAGTATCTGTTAGTTCTTATGAGCTGTTTTCAATTGATTTAGAGGGTCTTCTTGTGGTGTTTTCCATCTCCTTTGGCTCTTATAGTCTTTGTCAAACCCATGTTAATAACAGGGCTTATGTAGTACTGATTGCTGTAGATGAATTTTATTTTTAACTAAAAATGTTTTCTTCAAATTGACAGTGTGATAAGTTAAAATGAAAAAAAAACTTAGAACACGATGCATTACTTAATGTTAGAAAACATAGTAAAACAACTCATGTGGCCATTCAGTTAAAAAAACAATATCAAACTTCACAAAAATTATTTTAAAGATGAGGTACAAATTGATTTAAAGTTGAGATATTCACTGTTTTTTTTTTCCAGAAGTAATTACATGGACAGTACATAATTGAAGAATGGTGTATATATTCCTAAAACATTCTAAGAGATAATCTACCTTCACGCTTTACCAAAGCACCAGGGAAAGCATCAGACAATGACCCCTTTCTGTATCTTTACATTAATTCTTCCTGAATTCTCTCTTCACCTGTTCTGCCCACATCCCAACTGTTAATTGTATCTACATTGTTCACAGATACCTCTTCATAAATTATATGATATGCAATGAGCATAATGTAAAACTCAAATATTTTCCCATTTATATTTGTCACCACCTCAGAAGGCCAGCCTCCAAGGCAGCACAGCACTTGACGGAAAATTATTTATATCATGGAAATTATGACTTTTCTATAAAAGACACTTAAATACTCTCCCAATAGAGTCCTTTATTCTTTTCTCATGTTGTTCTCCTCATGTTATTCTCATTTGTTTCCTCTATCTCCACCACTTAAATACCCCAACAGAATATTGCAAGCAATATGGGTGTCATAAAAAATTGCATAATATTTATTAAGTAAGTGGAGAAAATTTTTTGTTTGCTTGCTTTTTTTTTTTTTTTCTGGTAGCTGACAACTAGAATGTCAGTTGCCACGTGTGGCTGCTCTGACATTGCCTCTGGCATATATTTTAAGAAAAAACTCAGCAAAGGGGCCAAGATTGTGTACCTTTTGGGACAAAGAATATGTGCATCCCTTTTCCAAAATAGATATTCAAGTGAAATTTGATGTACTCTGTGTTATAATAATTTACAACTTTCAAAAAGTTAGAAACTATTATTAAATTATATTTTGTTATTGTATTTAATATCACTTGATAACCAATTTATAAGATGACTTGTTTAAATTACACTGTATTTATTTATTTTGTGTCTTTGTGTATATATATGTCCATGGGGCCACAGCATGCATATGGAGCTCAAAGAACAACTTTAGTGAGGATTAGGAGCAATTTGTGCCTGATGATTTAAAAGTTCATAGTGAATCTTAGAATTGCCCTGTTCATATGCTGATGTTCCTCCTGCCCTTGCTGGGGAGGAGATAAAGTGATGGAGAGAAGAGTGAGTGACTGGGAGGAATGGAAGGGGAAAGGGAGTCTGAACAAGGGAAATCGTGGATATAAAATATAACTTTATTCATAATAAAAATTACTTTACCTTATACATATATGTATGTATACATTTATATATTAATTTGTATATAAAATAGTTTTTTTCAATTTCAAAAAAAAATAATTATTAGTCCCCTTAAAGTTGGCACTAGTAACAGCTCCAAGGGAAGTTTCATTTGCCTTCTTCTGCCATGCTTTGCATTACAAAAGACTCTCAAAATCAGTAAATAACCACTGCTGCTTGTCTGTCCAGGCAGGTGTAAATAATGATTACTGTGGCAATAACTGCTAAAGGCAAAGAGTCAAGTGTGACAGTTACTTAGAAGGATGGGAATCTCTCTACTTCAAGATGCATTCATATTACTCTCAAGGTTATATACAAAGAATGTTAAATCCCACCACAGATCCACTTGTTTGACCATGTTCTTTTATAGTCTATCCATAACACCAGAAATTGGAAACAACCTAGATGTCCCTCAAAGAAAAATGGATAAAAAAAATGTGGTTCATTTAACAAAATCAATTATTTCTCAGCTCCAAAAATAAATAATGAAATTTATGGGACAATGAATGGAACTAGAAAAAAAAATCATCTTTACTGAGATATACCAGGTGCAGAAAGAAAAATGACATGTATTGATTTATATGTGGGTATTAGCTTTTATGTCAACTATATCTTAGCAATGGTCCATATAATCACTTAGGCTAGGTATAGAGTAAGGGAATGAGAAGGGGAACATATATCTCCCTAGAAAAAAAACAGAATAGTTATGGAATGAATAAAGGGGCTGGAACTAGAGGATCAAATGGGGAGGAGAAGAGACAATTAAGAGTCATAGGAGGGATAGTATAAAAATCTAATGCAGAAGAAGATTCCTAACTTATATACTCCTAATATTCCTAATATGATTATGATTATGATAATATTATGATTTACACAAAATCTCCAAATATTGTAGGAGACAAAGTTCCAACTGGACATCTCTTCTCACCAAAGAAGCTTCCAGCACCAAGATTGGGTTATATCTTGTTGAGCTGTTGGATTCTTATAAATTTCCAAACAACTGAGGTTGTTGCATACTATAGGTTGCCATCCACAAACTGATAGCAAGGTTTTGATTGCTAAAGACAACACCCACACAACTCATTGAACATGAAAAATTAATCTGGTGCCTACATAGAGCCATTTTTGGATGGCCTTACTAGTCAGAGGTCACAGGCTATCATGACCTTGCAGCTTTTTCCAAAGGTCAATGACCTAGGAACTCTCTTTCTGTTTCACTGTTTTACTGTTACTTTAATCCTAATTCATCCTAGTAAAGACTCAGAGACAGATATTGGAGTAGATACTGAAAGATTATAAAACAACAACAACAAAATAACAATCCTCGGAGAAACTTCTCACCACTACTGAATCCTCAGGTCAAAACAGGAGGAAGATTCTGTCTCTACAAATTCTCACTTGAATGCCTCTGAGTCTTCAGCTAAAAGTGGGAAAGGAAATACATAGTTGAAATTCTGTCTTGTCTTCTAACCTTATATTCCTTTCTCTGCCCAGCCATATCTCTTTCTATCTGAACCTTTCTAGTGCCACCACATCCTGTCTATCCCAGTGCAGCCTTGAACTTAAAGACATTTGCCTGCCTCTGCCTCTGCCTCCCAAGTGCTAAGACTAAAGGTGTGTATCACCACGGCCTGGCCTCTGTGGCTGGCTTTGGCCTCTGATATTCAGGGAAATTTTATTTCTTAGATCAAAAATAATATATCACCACAATTTGCTGTTTTCTAATTGCCTTTATCTGGAAAATATGCCTGGGCCTGGACTAATGGCCTTATTTAAAATCTGTTGTAGAATATTTCCTGGGCCCTTTTGGGCCTGGTCTATGGTGGATTATCCCCCCGAAAGAAATGGATCAGACACTTATATTAACTTCATACTGTTTGGCCCATTTCTCAAGCACATTACTAGCTAACTCTTTCATGTTAAATCAACCCATTTCTTCTAATCTACTTGCCACATGGCCCCACTCATGGCTCACCTGAATTCGCTACATGCTTCTTCTTCAGGGGTAGCATGGAGACTGTCTAACTCCACTCTCCTTCTACCTGCCTATCCTCTGATCCTCTACTCACTTCTATGATGCTCCATGTAGGCCAAAGCAGTTCCTTTATTTTCAGCATACAGAGAACATTCCACCACAATAATCTGTCTCTAAGCCTGTATGCCAGATTTATCTCTAGGGTGACACTTGGTGCATGTTCCTGTTAGAAGCCACACTTTCATGAACATATGATAATGAGACTTATACTAGGAGCTTTGCTATAGAACCCTACTACCACATATAAAGACATGACAAAATCTTGCTTCTTAATGTAAATTATATGATGCCCCAGCCACTGTCCCCAGGTTCTATATGTATTTTGTGGAATATAGAAGAGTCATAACTCTTAACTGTCTCGCTGGATGGCTTACTCCACCAATTCAAAAGTTGTCCAACACTACTCACCACTTTAGCTAGATACATTAACAGAGAGAAGCTGGTAATTTCAGGGATAAAGCAGAACCACAGTTGGCTGTGCAGGGAAAAACAGAGCCACAAGACCTCATACCTATATTTTAGCATTTTTGGTGCAGGAAGGTACGCTACCAAAGGAGAAATATAAACAGTAATACAGTGCAGCTTGGATCTTATGAGCTTTAAATTGAATATTATAAAAAGTTTTAATACATTCTCATGGGTACTGTAAGGAATAACCTGTGGTAGATGCATCAAAGGCAATCACATCCAAACCACAGCTTGTCTGTCACTCTCCAAACTCTCAAACCATATGTAAGAAAATTACAGGAACAAGAACTGAGAAAGGGTCTGAAAGAGTGGGCAGTGCAGAAGGAGGCAGTCTGCATCTGGCAGCAATGCATAAACTGAGAAGACATGAATGAACTGAAGACTGTTTTCTTTCTATATTTTTATTTATTTATTTATATTTTATTTTTATTATTAATAAAGTTATATATTTTAATCCATGTATATCCTTTTTCAAGCTCCCTTCCCCCTCGAACACCTTCTAGTCACTCTCTCTTCTCCACATCTCTTTATCTCCTCCCCAGCAAGGGCAGGAGGTCTCAAAGTCCCAATATGGCTTAGTTCAGCATCCACTCCTGGCATATCCACTATTTTCACCAACCCTACAAGTGATAGAGGACTGATCTCTAAAATATATAGAGAACTCAAGAAACTAGAGCCCCAAACCATAAAAAACCCAATCAAAAAATGGGATTCAGAACTAAAAAGAGACTTCTCAGCAGAAGAATTAAGAATGGCTAAAAGGCACTTGAAAAAGTGTTCAACATGTTTAGCCATCAGAGAAATGCAAATCAAAACTACTTTGAGATACCACCTTAAACCTGTCAGATTGGCTAAGATAAAAGACAGAGATGACCCCCTATGCTGGAGAGGTTGCAGAGAAAAAGGAACAGTCCTCCATTGTTGGTGGGAGTGTAAGCTTGTTCAGCCACTCTGGAATGCAGTATGGCAGTTTCTCAGAAAACTGGAAATCAATCTCCCCAAGGACCCAACTTTACCACTATTGGGCATATGTCCAAAGGACTCACATTCACACTCCAAAAATATTAGCTCAACAATGTTCATAGCAGCATTATTCATAATAGCAAGAACCTGGAAACAACCTAGATGCCCCTCAACTGAAGAATGGATTAACAAACTGTGGTGCATCTCTACACAATGGAGTACTACTCAGCAGTAAGAAAAAATGATATCCTAAAATTTGCAGGCAAATGGATGGATTAGGAGAATATCACAAGCTCAGAAAGATAAGCAGGGGATGTACTCACTCATTAGTGGACTCTAAACAAACAAACAAACAAACAAACAAACAAAAAAGGAAAAAGTAAAGCATGTCCAAGCTGTAAACCACAACCATGGAACAGCTTGGAATCTGAAACACCTTGACACCTTGGACCAGCCCCTTGGATCCCACTCCCTCCTGAAGACTATTTTCAAGGAACAATTCCTTAAAGCATTTAATAAATAAGCAGATTAAACAGACTTAACAATAAATCAATACATTTGTGTTCATGGACTCATCATAGTAGTAAATCCTTTTCATATAGATAATTTCTTTAAGGACTTATTTTTATTTTATACGTGTTTCTAATCTGAACATTTGTGTACCACATCTCAGCAGTGTCTGTGGAGGCCAGAAGAAGACACTGAATTCTTTGTATTGAAAGTTACTAATGGTTTTTAATGACCCAGTGGGAACTGAGAACGAAACCTAAACTAGAAACGAAATCTAGTTCCTACACTAGATCATTGAGAGAGTTTAAATGCTGAGCATTCTCTCTGGCACCTGCAGTCCCTGGATAATTATATCAGTACAATTAATATTATAATTAATATTATAGAAATAAGTGTATCTTTAGTCAAATAATCAAATTGGTCATTTAAAATTCCAATGTACTTTTCACTCAAATACTAGGCAGAAATCCAGATCACATGGAATTATAAAATATCCCACCAGTTAATGCAATTATGAGCAAGAACAAACCTCGATGTACATGTTGGTATTTGCTGGTGGTCCAGCACTCATGAATTTGTGCTAAAAAAAACCCTGGAAGTTGGAGGACAGTCTGGACTACAGAGAGAAACTGACCCCATAAATGAGAGTGAAGAATATGGAAGAAGAAGAAGAAGAACAATTAATTAATAAGAAAAGACAATGGCAAAAATAGACATCAAAGTCCCTAACTTCAAATTAATTTTCAGAAAAATTCAGTAATAAAAAGAAGGGTGGATGATAATGGAAACAGACTGAGGAATAGAATGGATAGCCAGATGATAAATCCACACATTGGTCTTTGAGAGAAGTGCCAAATGCACATCATGTTGAGAGGCTAGTTTAATAAATAATTGATTCTGGGACAGCAGGATTTCCACATAGAAATGGATAAAATTTAACTTTTATTGTGTACTTCATATAATACTCAATTGAAATTGATAAAAAAGACTTAAGCATAATACCTGAGACCGTAAAACCTGCAGTGATAAGGTCCAGCCCCTGATTTTATCTCCTGGTTTCAAATGCAGCTTCCAAAGAACTAGTTACAAACAAAATCAAATGTAGACAAATAAGGTGGCAATAAATTGAAAAGTTCTCACCCAGGAGAAGATTCACTTCACAAAGGAAAAGGCAACTTTGAGATTATAATTGTATTTCTAAAACAGAATGTTTTCAGTAATGCAGATCTGCTTAAAATTAAGTTTGGTAATGATTTTATTTATCATTTGAGATTTTTATATGCTATATTTTGATAATACACATCCCCTCCATGAACTTCTCTCAAATTCTCCCATACCAGTCAACTTCAGTCATGTTCTCTCCCTTAAAAAATAAGCCATGGAGTCTAGTTTGAGTTTGTCAACTAGTCCTATGTATGGAGCCTGCCTCAGCATGTAGCTAATATTCTGTGCCACATCGTTCAAAAATTTATTTGTGTTTTGTACAGGAAACAATTACCAATAGGTTCTAGTCTGTAGCTATGTTTTCTTCCAAAAGAATGGGCTCTATTAACAGAAAAACAGTGCTTAGGACAAAGACCTAGGGAGGAAGAACCTGTATAAGCATAGGGATGGTTTTGCTTATCTGAGAAACAATGCTCAGAAAAAAGGGTTTAGGGAAAAAGGCTTGCAACAAGCATAACAGCAAACCGTTTTGCAAAGTACAATAGATGGCTTTTATAAGGATGGGTTATATTGACTGAGAAACAATGCTCAGGAGTCTGGATGATTTGCATGAATGCTAGATTCACAGAATATCAAAAGATCCCCAGGTTATTAAACAATATCTATTCTAACGTTCTGAATAAATAGGTATCAAGTCTTCCATTGAATAAAACAGCCTCCATATTTGACAATTCTAGTTTTCCTAGAGCTATTGTTGGCCTAAAACTCAAATGAAGGTAACCTATTTTTGGTATCAGCATCTTTATTTTGTAATATACAATATATAGTTGGGACATTGTACCTTTATTATAGGTTAACTTTTATTTAAATTTCTTTTGTATCTGTATATGTTTTAAGAAGCACCTATAATAGTAGGCTTCCACATGAATTTTCAAAAACTTTTAATATTTGTTTCCCTTCCATATTTCATGCTCTACTATGCCATTCTTATTCCCCAACTTATTCAATTTTTTTCTTTTATATTCCCCTTTATCCTCTATGATTTTTGTCTTGACTGTCCTGAAGCAGATGGCAGACAGAATTTTCTATAGACAGGAATAATCTATGAATATATCTATTATACTACATTTAACTTTATTTACATAAATAAATCTTTTCCAGGCAAACACTCATATGATCATCAAAACTCCCCTTGCCATTTAGTTTGTCTCTGAGTTTATATTCTGAGTCCTCTTCATGAGCACTCTTCACTGTAGCGTTTAAAAATATACATCATAGACAATGAACTGGGCATATAGAGTATGATTATGGGTTATCTTAATAAACAGCACCATCAAGTTAGCAGTCATCTAAGAGGAAGCATGCTGCACATTATGCTGACAGCTGCACCTGCCTGTGTGTAACATCTTTTCCCTTACAGAGGTTTTTCTTTTTTTTTTTCTATTAAAAACAGAAGTTTAGATAAGCAGGAATTGCTGAATAAAAATATTATGGGTGATAAGGACTAAATTTGTAGGATATCCCTTGTTCACTCTCAGAGAAGGAAGATAACAAAGCCTGGCCTACATAGTTCCTCTATAATTTCTAAAATATGTACATGAAAAAAATATGGCTCTAATTAAATTAAACACTTGCTTGTCTAAGAACTTCAAAGGCTCTTACTTCCCAAGTATCAGCAATATCACTTTTAGGCATGTACCCTAAAGACGAACATTCACAAACCAAAAACATTAGCTCAACTATGTTCATAGCAGCATCATTTGTAATGGAAAGAACCTGAAAACAACCTAGATGCTCCTCAACTGAAGAATGGATTAACAAACTGTGGTACATCTACACAAAGGAGTACTACACAGCAGTAAGAAAACAATGATATTCTAAAATTTGCAGGTAAACGGGTGGATATAGAGAATATCCTCCTGTGCGAGATATCACAACCCAGAAAGAGAAGCAGGGGATATACTCACTCATTAGTGGACTGCAAAAAAAAAATTAATAAATAAAAAGAAAGAGATGTCATTGTACACAAGAACTCAAGGCTAGAACATAGTGAAATGACACAATGCCTCACTTCTACATTGATGGCCTCTGGCAGGGGTGTGGGTGATAAAAGACTTGTTTTCTTTAAGGGTATAACCACCGGAAGCTTAATTATGCTTCAGTAAGTAAGTGAGCAGCATGAATGGGTGGTTTTGTAAATGGGGAGATCATAAGAGTGGACATGAATCTGAGAGGTCTGATAAATGAGTTTGATGGGGTTCATTATGTAAAAACACCAAATTATATATGTACATATATATGCATATATACATATATTTATATCAGTTACTAAATCAATCCTACAAGCTGAGGTCTATGAGTGAGCAGATATTGCTTCTGATTATGACCTGGCATATCAAGATTTTCTTTCTATGTATATGCATTCAATTTAGTGATGATTATGAAACATGTACAAAGATATCTTATACAATATTAGTGACAAATATATGTTAAATGATTATCTGTACTACCTATCCTATTGGAACTAAGATTAACTGTTCAAATTATCATGTATGACTATGAAAAGGAAGAGATAGATGTATAGACATTAGTTAGAGCCCCAGTGTGGACATTATATATAGCATAATATGGAAATTCTGATTTTAGAGATTCAAAGAGTTATGGAAAGTAAAAAGTTACAATGAGATACAATCAAACATGGACTTTGGCACTTGAAATACAATGTTGTATGATTAGCAGTCAGCTGCAAAGTCATAATGTCAGTCACAAATAACAAAATTGAGGAGCGTCTCATACTATTCAATTTCTGATACAATTTAAATTTGTATTTTTTTCTCATTCTGATCTTTAAATATCATCACATTAAGTATGCAGAGTTTCTTGTCCCACATTTTAAAATGACACTAAAAATACAATTAGCATAAAACTCAAAAAAAAAAAAAGAAGAAGAAAAGGAATTAAACCCTCTGAATATAGATGACAGTTCCATGGGCAGTTCATGGAACCTCTTATAGTAGAACCAGAGTTTGTTCCTGGTGCATAAACTGTCTTACTCTGCAGTTATTTATTTATTTATTTATTTATTTATTTATTTATTTATTTATTTAAATCTTGACTCATTGTCTTTAAACAACCACAATGAAACAGAATAGAAATTGTTTAAGCAACCAATAACTATTCATTGAAACACATGTGGCTAAAATATACAATTTCAATGTTTATGCCACTATTAAGTCTTTTCTGTTCAATATGTTTCCTTTGATTTGATGCTTGGCAGTACAAATACCATGAGGATTAATAGTATGTCAAGTGGCTAAAGGGAGAGTTGTAGATAATTATATAAATTTATATGCAGGCAAATTTCAATCTTCCTATTAATATCAACATGGAGACCTGAATGTATTTTTTCATATCTAGAAATTTCTAAGCAAGAGGCATGAACATAAACTAGGATATCATCTATTCTGAGAGATTACAAGAAGCTAAATAGCCATGCCTACATATAAAACACTTCTGTTTAGTGTGAACAGATCCTATGAATTCCTCAGCAGTCAACAGAAATTGAGAGTATAGATGTTCATTAATAGAGACAGAAAAGTAAAGATATATTTGAAAATAGCAGGTCACCCTTTAAATTCCAGTGCCTTCTACTCCTGGGCTTTTTCTTCAGTCCCAAGGTATGAAGGAAAGTTAAAATAAGTAGTCTGACCTCAGTGCTGATGTATTTCGTATAGGGCTATCTTTATTTAGGCCATTGATACACATGACAGATGGAGACAACTCAGCATTACCTCTGTATGTCAGCAGCCAGTGAAGTTGTGAATTATTCATAATGACTAGCTTGACTTACCAGTAGACACAAAGTGACTGACAGCAGTGATTAATTAATTTCATCAATATATTGATTTTTTCAAAATCTGTAACATAATTTGTTGAAATTTTGATTGGAATTGCATTGAATCTGAAGATTGCTTTTGGTAAGATTGTCATTTTTCCCCTGTTGATCCTACCTATCCAGGAACATGGGAGATCTTTCCATTTTCTAATATCCTCTTAAATTTCTTTCTTCAGTAATTTAAAGATTTTGACAGACAGATCTGTTACTTCTTTGGTTATAGTTACACTGAGGTATTTAATGCTATTTGCAGCTATTATGAAAGGTGATGTTTCACTTATTTTTTTCAGACTTTTTATTTTTAGTGTATAGGAGGGATACTAATTTTTTTAAGTTAATCTTGTATCCTGCTACATTTTTGAAGGTGTTTATCAGCTGTAGAAGTTCCCTGGTAGAATTTTGTGGGTCATTTATATATAAAATCATATCATCTTCAAATAGAGGCAGTTTCACTTCTTCTTTTCCAATTTGTATCCACTTAATCTCCTTTTGTTCTCCTATTGCTTTAGCTAAAACTTTGAGAACTATGTTGAATAGATAAGGGAAGAGGGGACATCCTTGTCTAGTTCCTAATTTTAGTAAGATTTCCTTTAATTTCTCTCCATGTTGGCCATTGGCTTCTTGTAAATTGCCTTTATAATATTTAGGTATTTTCCTGTATTCCTGATCACTCCAGAACTTTTATCATAAATGAGTATTGAATTTTGTCAAAGGCTTTTTTCAGCATCTATGGGTATGATCATGTGGTTTCTTTCTTTAATTTGTGTATATGATGGATGACATTTACAGTTTTTCGTATGTTGAAACATCTCTGCATTTCTGGGATGAAGTCTACTTCATAGTAGTGGATGACTTTTTTTATATGTAGTTGTATTTGCTTTGCCAGAATTTTGGTGAGAATTTTGCATCAATGTTCATGGGGAAAATTGGACTGTAACTCTCTTTCTTTTTCATATCTTTGAGTGGCTTGGATATCAGGGTTATTATGGCCTCATAAAAAAAGTTTGGCAATATTCCTCCAATTTCTACTGTATGGAAGAGTTTGAAGACTACAGGTATTAGCTTTTCATTGAATGTCTGGTAGAACTCTGCAACTGACACCATCTGGACCTGGGCTGTTATTACTTGGGAAGCTTTTAATGACAGTGTCAATTTTCTTTGGTGTTATAGGTCAGTTTAGGTCCTTAATCTGATCTTGATTTAATTTTGTTATGTGGTACCTGTCCAGAAACTGTCCATTTCCTCTATGTTTTCCATTTATGTGGAGTATAGATTTTTAAAGCATGACCTGCTTGTAAGGACTCCTGGCATTCACGTAGCTGAGCCCACTTGGCTCAAGTGGGATGCACCTTGCATGGAGGCACGCCCCTGGGCATGGCTACATAAACCCTGTGGCACTGCATAGGGAAGCACCTCCCTGGACCCATGACTCATACCCTTGCATGCCCCTTCCCTTAAAAGAGACTGTGAGGGTGCTCCGGTCCTTTTTCTCTGTCCCCTGACTTCTGTCTTGCTCCTCTGTTCACCTGCCTGGGACTCCTCTGTTAAATAAACTCTAGTGTGTGGCCTTTTTAGTGTGTATTTGCTCTCATGTGTGGAATGAACTAACATTGGTGCCGTGGACTGGGATAGGATTGCTTCTGAGCACTAAAGCTAGGAAAACTTGATCCCGAGGTTCACTGCAAGGCTGCTCCTTCTATCTGTCCAGCGCCACAATATTCGAAAACCAGCGGATTTAATTGGTAAGTGCTCCCCGATCCCCAGACAAACATGCACTCCTGGCTTTTTCTCATTACTACAAAATGTCCATGGACATGGTCCCATGAGAGGATTTACACTGGTGCCTTCCACAGAGAGGTTGCAGGCGTGTAGTTCTAAAAAGCTGATGGGTTTTTCATTATCACATTTGCACTGTGTAATTTCCTAGCACTCCCTCTTTGGGCTGATGAGTACTCAGAGGTCTGTGAAGGTTGGGACATGGTCAGACAGACCATGGTAAGGGGTTGACTGACCTTTTAGCATAGATTCGCTTCCCTGAGGACCCAGTGGTGCTTTGGTGACGATCAAGCACCTGGGAGCGCACTTCCCTTAGATTTTAACAATGGAAAATAGGCCAGCCAGCAGTTCCATCTTAACCCTTAAGGTTCGGGGTGGAGGTGTTAAAACCATTTAGCCTTTATCTACCAAGCTTATCTGTTTTTACAAAATGGCTTAATTACCACTTAGATTACTCAAAATAGCCACCTAATGGCTCACCAACCCCGATGTTTTACAAGGGCTCACTTTTTGTAAGCAGTGGGCAGATAGAAAGAGTTTCTCCTGTCTTTTCTCTTTTTTTCATCAGCTCTAAACCTCTTCTAGTTCTCTGTTCTTAAAAGTTTTCCTATTTCTTTTCATATCTCAATGCTAAACTTCCCATTATGGCTTTCTGTTCCTCTGTTTCTGGCCACACAAATCTAGTATTCACTATATAAAAAGCAACTGCCATAAATAAGATAATAAAAGTTTGCATATTTTCTCAGATAAATTCAAATTAGGCTATAGACTAAAGGTGAGTTTAAAAACAGGCACAGCTCATACTAGATCTCTGAGTGGATGATCTGTTTTTTATCTGACATTGGAGCTAAAACTTAGACCTTAAAAAGAGACCCCAGGCAGACTCCAGGCAAAATTTGGCTTTTAAGATATATCATGGGAGAAATGCTACCTGCTGACAAAAGCTGTCTGGCCAGTTACTGTCTTGCTCTTTTTTAGCCTTTTAGAGGTAAGATCAGGCCTTGTCTAAGACTCCATTAGAGGAATGCTGGTCTAAGTGAATGTCTCCTAACCCCAAGCAGCAAAGAGACATTACACAGGGATCACTCCCAACTAATCTAAGGTCTGACTGTGGGCAGTTAATGCAGCCAAGGCTTCCCTAAGCTGACCACCCTCATTGCAAAGAGGTTGGGGCCTTGAGTAGTCTTGTCCCTGTGGCACTAAAAGCCATATACTCTCAGTCCTGCAGGCAAGAGCTTTGGGATCTCACTTCTCTTTCTAGCCTCTCCCTAAAAAACAAGTAACATTTCACCTAAATTCAGACTGCCAACTGCTCTAGCCACCTCTATTCACCTTGCTTCAACCTGTCAGTTCCAGTTCCCATCTCCCAGGTGGACCACCAAATATAAATCATTTCTCTAAAATTTCCCTGTCTCTGCGTTTTCCATTCTGGCTGCTTCTGAGATGAAGGTCAACAAATGGCTCCAAGGTATTTTGGCTCAACCCTCCCCACTTCCACAGCTGCTGCTTCAAAGGCCATTTTCAAAGTCAATACATATAAAACAAATACCCCCCAAGGCCAAAAGAAACACAGTCAATGCAGGTAAAACAGACCATTTCCTACCCCGACTCAGAAACCTTTCTCCATCTCCAGAACTAGCAGAGTACACCACTCACGATATTATCACTTCTCAAAGTTATCTTACTAACTCATGATTTTTTCCCAGCTCCAGAAAACAGTATTTAAGGCCCTCTGACTCAAATTCTCAATCTACAAGGAAGATGAACTAAAGAATCCAGCAGACATCCGTCCCTGTGTCAGCAGAAAGCAGACAGAGATCATGACAACCCCCGCTCCCATAAACCTGGTTTTCTTTTTATAATAAACAAAACGGTGATATGCAAGTATTCCTGGCATTCCACATAGCTGAGCCTACTTGGCTCAGGTGGGATGCACCTTGCACAGAGGCACACCCCTGGGCATGGCTATGTAAACCCTGCGACAATGCATAGGAAGTACCTCCCTGGACCCATGACTCATACCCTTGCATGCCCCTTCCCTAAAAGAGACTACAAGTGTGCTCCAGTCCTTTTTCTCTGTCCGCTGTCTTCTGTCTTGCTCCTCTGCCTCTTCACCCTCCTGGGACTCTATTGTGGTAAAAACTCACCCTAAGATATGTTTTAAACAGGGTTTATTTGGAGAAAATAGCTTATAAAACAGAGTCGGTTTTAGGAGAAGATGACAGGATGAGGTTGCAGCGCGTCGGAGCCTTTTTAAGGAAGATTTTTTATTTTTACACCATACGTCCGAACTCCCGGGCAGCTGGAGCGAACTGTGCACTCGGTCGGAAAACTCTCACAAAAAAATGACGACTTTTTGTCTTAGTCTCTTTTCTCAAAAGTCTACTTTTAAAATCTTTTTTAGTTAACCATGCCCCACTCAATCGTTCACATATATAATTCCTAATTTCCCATTACAGGACTCCTCTCTTAAATAAACTCTAGTGTGTGGCCTTGTTAGTGTGTATTTGTTCTCACGCGTGGAACTAACACTGATAATTCTCTAATTTCCTGAGGGTCTGTTGTTATGTCCCCTTTTTACTTTTGATTTTATTAATTTGGTTTCTCTCTGGTTTTTTTTTTTTTTTTGGTTAGCTTGGATAAGGGTTTATCTATCTTGTTGACTTTTTCAAAAAAACCAACTTTTCCATTCAATGATTCTTTGTATTGTACTTTTTGTTAAGCTCTACCTTTGATTATTTCCTGTCATCTACTCTTTCTAAGTGAGCTTGCTTCTAATTGTTCTAGGGCTTTCAGTAGTGCAGTTAGTTTTCTTGAGTGGGGTATCTGTAGTCTTTTTATGTAGGCATATAGTGCTATGAATTTTCCTCTAAAGGCTACTTTCATTTTGTCCAATGAGTTTGGATATGTTGTAGATATATTTGTGTAAAATTCTAGGAAGTCTTTGATTTCTTATTAATTTCTTCCTGGACCCAGAGGTGGTTCAGTTGAGTGATATTTAGCTTCTATGAGTTAGTAGGCTTTGTAGTTATAACTATTTTTGTACCTATTGATATTTGCTTTGTGACCTAGTACGTGGTCAATTTCATAGAAGGTTCAATGGGGTGCTGAGAAGTATGTATATTCCCTTTTGTTTGAGTGGAATGTTCAGTAAATATCTATTAAGTCCATTTGGGCCATAACTTCTGCCATATCTTTTATTTCTCTCTTGAATTTCTGTCTGGTTGACCTATCCAAGGATGAAAGTTGAGTAATGTATTCTCCTACTATTAGTGTGTCATGTCTGATATAAATTTTAAGCTTTAGTAGTGTTTCTTTTACCTCTGTAGGTGCCCTTGTGTTAGAGGCATAGATATTCTTGATTGAAATTTTGTCTTGATGGATTTTTCTTTAGTTGTGTAAGTAGTGTCCATCCTGGTCTTGTTTATTGACTTTAGTTTAAAATCTATTTTGTTAGGTATGAGAATGGCTATACCAGTTTGTTCCTTAGGACCATTTGTTTGGAAAGTCTTTTCCAACCCTTTACTCTGAGCCTGTGTCTGTCTTTAAAGTTGAGGTGTGTTTCTTGTATGTAGCAGAAGAATAGTTTCTGGTTTTGTATCCATTGTGTTATGGTGTATCTTTTCATACGTGAATTAATTACATTGATATTAAGGGATATTAATGACCAATGATCAATATTTCCTGTTATTTTTGGTGGCAACTTATATTTCCTTTTTGTGGGGGGTGGTTCTTCTGTGGTCTTCTCAATTGTGTGTGGTTACAGGGGTGTTTCTGGTTCCCTTTGGTTGGAGTTTTCCCTTTGTGCTTTTTGTAGAGCCGGATTTATGGTTACATATTTTTTAAGTCTGGTTTTTTCATGAAATATCTTTTTTGCTCCATCTATGTTAATTGATAGTTTTGGTGAGTACAGTTGTCTAGGTTGGCATCCACACACTTTTAGTGTCTATATAATGTCTTACCAGAAACTTCTTGCTTTCATTGCTTCCATTGAATAGTTGGGTGTTATTCTGGTGGGTCTGCCTTTATAGATGATTTGGGCTTTTTCTTTGCAGCTCTTTGTTGTAAAAGGTTCTGTCCTGGACTCTTTGGACCTGAACCAAAAGTTTAGCTTCACTCTCAGTCTTGTTTTTCCTTAAATAATCACACACAGGCATGTATTATTTTTATGCTGATTGACCTAGGGCCTAGACATATAACTTGCTAGGTCCTTCATCTGAACACAACCCATCTTGTTCAGCTGTGCAGCTTGGTACCTTTACTCATAGCAGCATTTTAGCTTCTTTTGTCTGTGTTTGCTGCCATCTCCTTCTCTTGTCCGTGGTGACTCTCTCTGGCAGCTCTTTGGCAGCTGTCTCTGCTTTTCCTGTACTCAGAGTTTTCTTAGCCTGGTAGCTCCACCCATACTTCCTGTCTGCCTTTTGGCCAACCAGCATTTATTAAACTCATAAGTGGGGCAATTATTACAATATTACCAGCACAGTCCTACTACAGCTCTTAGTATTTTGTTGTTGTTTGTCTGTAGTTTTAATGGCTTGATTATTATATGGTGGGCAGACTTTTTGTATGTCTAGTCTATTTGGTGTTCTGTATGCTTCCTGTATTTTTATAGTCATTTCCTTCTTTCAGTTGGGGAAGTTTTCTTCTATGATTTTGTTGAATATATTTTTTGTGCCTTTTAGTTCTTTCTTTGATTTCAATTATTCTCAGGTTTGGCCTTTTCATGGTATCCCAGATTTTTTGGACATTTTGTGTTATCACTTTTTTGGATTTAATGTTTTCTTTAACCGATATATCTATTATCACTACATAGAGTCTCTCTGCCATCTTTTGGATTCTGTTTGCTATGTTTGAATCTGTGGTTCCAGGTCATAATTTTTTAGGTTTTTCTATTTCTAGTTTTATCTCAATTTATGCTTTCTTTATTGCTTCTGTTTCAATTTTTAACTCCTGGAATGCTTCTTGAATCTGTTTGTTTTCTTTTCTTGGCTTTCTTTATTTTCTTTCAGGGATTTGTTCATCTCTTCCAATTTTCTGTTTGTATTTTCTTCTATTTTTATAAGGGAGATTTTTATATCCTCTTTTTGGCTTCTATTAGATTCATAAAGCTGATTTTAAGTTCATTTCCTTTTGTTTTCTCTTCATTGTTATCTTCAGGTTTTGAAGCTCTAGAACTACTTGCTTCTTCTGGCAATGTCTTGTTAATCATTGTATTATTATATGTATTCTTGAACTGGTGTTTGTCAATTGTTTCCTCAGTTCACTCTTGGTTAGTTCTTGGCCATCTCTTAATTGGTTGCTTGTCTATGGGATCTTAATCAGCTGTGTGTTCAGAGGGCCAGCTGCTCCTGTGCTCTTTTGCTGCCCTTATGTCAGCCATGATCTGGGAAGTTGAGAGAAGGTGTCATTACCCATGCATAGGAACTATGTTTGGTTCCCACTACCATGCTGTATGGCCCATGTCAGCTTGTAACTCTAGTTCTAGGGGAGCTGACTCCTTTACTCTATTTTGAGTGTTGCACTCACTCACATGCACATATCCACCCCCCATGAAGACACACACATACACAATTAAAATAAAATAAATCTTTTAAAACAATTTATTAGAAAATTGTAGTTTAGAAATACTGTAAATATTCTTGCTGACATTCTTGTCATTACTCAAAAACATATAAAACTTTTCCTACTAGCTGAGCACGATTAATTTGCCCCAGACAAACTAGCCTATTTGACTATTTTAAATTTCTCCACTGAGGTTGAAGCAAGCAAGCCTAAGGTTGGCTCTGGGCAAAATGTCAGTTTCATTTTTTATCTTGTTAGTAAAAGCCTTGATCATTTGATTCCCATCTCCTTTCTTGGTCTCAACTCTGCTTTCACTCCCATGCCCAGGGTTATCTTAGAGTATTAGACTTTACCGTTGGTCTCCACAGCCTTGTTCTCTGTACTTGCCTCTGGCTCTTTGTAAAAGTTTAACTTCTGCCTAAAATGTTTCTTTCCTCTACATGAACTATTTTTCATCTCTTTGTATGTATATATTCTCCCATATGCCTTTCCAAATGTATCTAGAAGTTTTCTTCTTTTTATATATGTTTAGTTTACAATCTTTACCATGATACACAAAGAAAATGAATAATTTATAAATATAATAATACACCTGACTGTAAAATTTTGTACTTTTATTATTACTATTATTTTTAATTATTTTAAAAACAATACTATCTCACATTATAATTTACACAGTGCAATTTAAACTATAGTTTATTGGATAGTATTGAAATTAAGAAACTTTATTAGGATTATGTTGTTACATTGTAAATATTTGTTTCTCCTAATGATTTAATAAAAAGCTGATTGGCCAGAGTTCAGACAGGAAGTATGGAGCTACCAGACTAAGAGAACTCTGGAAACAAAAAGAGAAGAGAGACACAAGTGCACATGTCAGCAGAAGCAGAGGAAGGAAGATAACCATGCTGCTGTAAGAAAAGGTACCAAGCCACTTGGCTAAAAAGATTAAGTGAAATAGATTGCATTAAGATGGAAGAGCTAGCTAGCAATGTGTCTTAGCCGTAGGTCAATCAGCATAAAATTATTGTAAATCTGTGTGATAATTTGAGGCAAAGTGGCAGTGGGGCTGCAAGAGGGTCCAAACCTTGGAGCTAGGATGGAAAAAAAATAGGCCAGAAACTTATTAGAGAAACTATCTGGATTTGAAAGCCTGAAATCATTATGGCTTCTCCCTTGTTTGAGCATGAACAAGTCAATGTCAAATACAATTCTCTTCACCTGTATGATGCAGACAAGCCTCTTCACAAAGAACATAATTCAGAAGAAGTCAATGACCTATAAAAGTAATAGAAAAAGCAGATATTAAATTTATTTTATTTTGTATTTCTAAGTATTTTCTTTTTTTCTTTGCTTTCATCTAGGTAGAATTCTAACCCTCGTCTTAACTACCTTAGTGTTATTTACTGTGCAGGTAACATTTGCTCTTACTGTGTCTTAGTATGTTAATGCAACCTGTACTCAGAAAGCTGTGACTTCTTTCTTATTTAACATTTGGAAGTCCCTCACTGACTGCTTCTGTGAAATGAAAGGGGAAGAGCAATGTCATTGGCAATAAAAATGTCAAATGTTCTGTACTGGCATAGTTGATGTTGTGCCTGGAGATCAGTTGAATTTGTCATAATAGTAACGGAGGACAAGATCCAGAAGCATGCTCCAAAAGTTATTTTGCATTTTAAAAAAGAAGATAAAAATGCATATGGAATTTGTATTTTATTATTTTACTTTTGTCTTTTTTTTTCTTTACTTCTTTTGGGGGTAGCATTTATGATAAAAAGTTCTCAAGTGTATAACACAGATTCTATTTGTAATTATAATAAAACCATGAGCTACATACTGGTGAAAAGTTAAAATATGAGAGAGATAGAACAATCACAACCAATTCTCAATTAGTCAACTCCTCAGGCCAATCAGGGTAGGCTTTATCAAACTGACTGGGCACTCAGGCAAAGGGAAGAACTTCTGCGTATCCTGTCTTATTTTTCTTTTCTTCCCTAAGTCTTTCAATTCCTAAATCAAATTTCCTAGTGCTAAAATTAAAGGTACTGCCTGTCTTTGTTTGGCCTTGAACTTCTCTGGATCTGTGTCCTGTAAAGTAAAGAATTAAGGTTATAGGTTACCACCTCCTGATCTTCAAGGCTTGGCTCTTTAGGATACTCTGTCTTCTAATATTCCAGGCTGTTTTTGTTAAATATACAATATGTCACCACACAAGTGAGCTTACAAAGTTTAAGTTTCAGTCTCATAACTCTGGTAATCTGAATACATACTCATATCATATCAAAATGATAATTTTATAAACAGGTAAATATACATAAAGCATGGGATGAACATGTTTAAAATCTTGACACATATTCAATCCGTGGTGTTAGGTAATATTATTTGCTTGATCACTGCAATGGGCACTTTCCACACAGTTTTATCTGTTACTGAGTTCATTGATTTCACACTGATGCAAAGTCAATTTGGAAAACTATTCTGAATTAGGAAGCAAGTAAACTATTTTATACCTTGAATCAATCATTGCCTCAGTTATGTTTCCTTTTCCTTCAAATTACATTTATTTTTCTATTTAATAGTTAATATAATAACTTCAGTGAATATAGTAGCAAAAGATACCACGTAAAATATAAAGTACTTCTCTGATTGATAACATACTGTAAACATAGTGAAGGTTATAAAGAGAGTAAACTTAGCTCAAGAAATCCCATTTTGTATTCTAGTAGCCATAGAGATAAAATAGAGTTCAGTTCCACATTCCTGGTAGAGGCTTGCCCAGTCCTAGGAGAGAATGAGCTGGACACCTGCATAATCCAGGTGAGGTTCAGGACTAAAAGGAGTCTTCTATTTTAGAGAACTATGCTAAAATAAAGCAGACAGACCCTGAGAAAGAGTCCCTCACCCAGTTCCCAGAGACTATTGCTAGAAACTGCTGTTCACAGAGGGGCAGCATGACCTAAGTTCCAACTGCAGAATTCATACCACCCTGACCCTGCTATCTGTCCACCGAATACTCTGGTCAAACTACACCACTATTATTCCTGGCCCCAGATTCAAGGAGAAGTTCCCCAGATTAGCTGTCAGCACACAACCTTGCACTAGAGTAACCCCAAATTGTGGTTTTTCCCTTTAAAAGTTGCTATTAAGCTCCCCTCAGGAGGCCCTCCTGATCTTGCTATGGCAAGAGCTGGACTGGGTTCCCTGCCATGGCTTGCATTTACATAAATAAACCTTGCTATTCTATTTCACTACATCCTTGTCTCTGGTGGTCTCTCCTGGGTTGCAATTTTGGGCACTACATTTACACAGTGGAAAAATTAAAATTTGAAGAATAAAATATTTTTGCTGTCTTAACAACTTAGGTATGTATTTTTCTTCAATATTAATATTATTTTGATTATAAAAAATTTAAGAATACCACCACTAAAAAGTAAACTGCAGAAACTTAAGATCTAAATGCTTCAGATTAAAACCACTCAGATGCAAAAGGAAGATAAAAGCATTTTTAGAAACTGTATCCTGTGAAAATTACATGTGACCATTTTTATTTAAACATAAGCTGTAGCAATGAAGCTTCTCTAATAACATGTATTTCCTCTTATGACTTTCTCTTCATTTTACTTCAGTTTCACCCTATTCTACTATTTTAAACCTGAACTAAAAAGTTCATTCACCAAACATCCTGAGAGAGATGCCATTCTCCCTCTAGTCAATGGTAAATAACTTCATAGAAGGCAGATTTCTTACCACAAATGTGCAGTTCCCAGAAGTTTTATATATGTATTTATAAAAAAGTCATATATATATATATATATATATATATATATATATATATATATATATTCATTCACAGTGCCTTCCCGCCTTTCTTTCAACTGACTAGACCACATTAATTTCAATGTGAATTTGGAAATTTTTATTAGTGTTTTTTATAGTTTAGATTTAAATTGTTCACACTTCAACTAATACTCATAAAGTTCTACAGTTTTACTCAATTAAATTAACTTTTATGAGTAAGTATTCTCCATTATTACAGTCCTTTAATCTCCTGAATGTTAAACCAGTTTATCCAGTCTCTATAAAGAAACATTAAACTTTGTACATAAAATATGTGACATTTTAAAAGGAATAAAATGGGTGTTGGAGAAATAGCTCAGTGCTTATTTGTGCTGGTTGCTGTTACAGAGGACTAGTTTCTGTTCCCAAACTCACATGGTGATTCACAATTGTCAGTAATATTAATTACATTGGATCTGATGTTCTTTTTTGACCATTGAGGAATGCAGGCAGGCATATAATGCATAAACATAGATGCAGGCAAAGGACACATATAAAAATATTTTCTTTAAAAAAATTAAAGAATAAACATATGCAAATCCACAGTAGTCAAGCTCAATGTGGTGACATACTCCTATAATCAGAGCACTTAGGAGAGTGAAGCAACCAAATAAGTTTCCTTTTCTTTCTTTACATCAATTAGCTGCTAATGTCTCAGTGCTAAAGAGGTAGAACTTGGGTTTAATTTTATCTCCCTTATTTTAACTCTTAAAATAATTTGAAATATGAAAGTAATGATCACATGGCCTGACTTACTTATCTGTGTATGAGAAATTAACATTTAGCACATCATTTTTATGAGGTTCCAAATCTCTGAAGTATCTGGCCATTGACTGTCTTTGACCTTTCAGTATTTACTGGAGAGGAGATTATGTGTTTTTCTGAAAGTCCTATGATGTGAGTACTTACCCCTCTTCCTTTCCATTCTCTGGAAAAATTAATCCTGATCTTACCCCAACTTTGATCACTTCCAGAGTCTGTAGCGGGAAACCAGAAGCCACCCAGGTAAACTCCATGATGTCAAAGTACTGGAGTCAGGCAGGGTGTGGTCAACTGGAAGGAGCACTGGAAAGAAAGCCCCCAGGAAGAGACAGGCAGGAAGAGGAAAGGCTGGGCCCTTTGCTTCTGGACCTGTGGTGTGGTGAGGAAGGACCACTCGGTTGGAAAGCCTCCTGTGCACGCTGTATCTCCACCGTTCCTCCCCCGAACACCCCTTTTTCTGTAAGTGACTTTTAGATAATAAATATTACTTAATATATATCTCACAGCAGGTTAATTACCGTAACATCTGGCAGCCCAATGTGGTGCTGTTTCCATGGAACCCAGGCGAGTACGCCAGCCTTAGGGCGGGTGGCTATTTTGGATTTGAGACTTGCTCCCAGCCACATGGATCTCCTGGCAGAGCCAGTGAGAGCAGCAAGAGAGCAGGAATCTGAGAGACCAGATCAAGTCAGTTGTGGTGGCACACACTGGTAGGATTTGCTGAAGGAGGCAGAGGCAGAACTCTTGAGAGCCATCTTGTTTCAAGCACTGCTGCTGCCACTGCTGATCACAGCTGTGACACCTGCTGATCGTAAGTCCTCATTACATCTGAGAAAGGTAATCTTTTTTTCTTCTGCAATGTCTGACCAAATAAATGTTCAGAATTTTACCCACTATTTCACAATGGTGATAGAAGATTATTTTCAGGATTATGCGTTTGGAGGCTATCTCAACCCAGGAGTTCTTTTGCTTTTTTGTGTGATAATATACTTTATAGCTACCTATTTTAAGGGATCCCAGCATAGAGAGGAACACATTCCCCATGGGGGTGTGAGGCTAAGATGTGTGACATGGATGTACATATTAAGACAATTAAGAAGCTCATTACCTCCATAGAGGAGAGGTCTACATTGGTTAGAGAGGAATGCAGAGTTTATATTGATGAAAAATTTAGGAAACTGGATCAGAAAGTACTAGAATGTGTAGATGAGGGGAATGAGAAAATTTTCCACTCTATAAAATTGTTGGAGAGGTCATGTATAGAGGACTTTAAAACACTGGAAAAGACAATTACCACTAGGTTACAAGATCATGAGGGTTGTATGGAGAATATAGAAAAGGATTTTGAGGCAACATCTGCTCAAGACAACCCACAGCCCCCTCTTAAAAGATGCTGAAGTAGGGAAGGTGCCCTACCTAGAGTTATTACAATGAGGGGACTACCCCCAACTCCTCCAACACTATTCCCAGTTGTGGCAGAGACCAAAAAATCACAATCATGTGGAAGTGCTTCAGACAACATGGGATATAATTATGAACCTATCCACATGAAGGTTCTAAAAACAATAAAGGAAGCCATAGTGGCATATGGTGTACAATCATCTTTTGTGAAGCAATTAATAAATTCATGGTCAGCACAGTATTGGGTAATTCCTAATGACTGGAAGAGTTTGGCAACTGCAGTGTTGAATGGTAGTCAAAGCTTGCAGTGGAGGAATTGGTTTAGGGAAGAGGCTAAAGCCTTGAAATCTTGAGATCAAACTGGGAATGTTACCATCTCCAAGGAACAAATCCTTGGGGAAGGCCAGTTTGCTGATGTATCAATTCAGGCTACTTATGATGACTATGCTCTGTTGCTGTGCTGTACTGTTGCCTTAAATGCTTGGGAAAAGTTTTTAGACCCAGGACAGAGAATTGAGTCATATGAACAAGGTCCGAAGGAGCCTTATACAGACTTTTTACAGAGGATGACTCAGGCTGTAAATAGAGCAGTGTCAGATTCAGAAGTTCAGAAACAACTGATACTCTCTTTGGCCTTTGATCATACTAATATGACATGTAAGAAATTGATCATGCCATTAAAGATTAGAGGTACACCCTTAGAAGAATGGATTCAATGTGAAATTAATGCCAAATCTCTACACAATGATGAAGAGAATTGGGTAGGACAAGCCATTGCTAATATTAAGATGAGAAATATAAGAAATCAAAGCATCATTTGTTTCAATTGTGGTAAGCCAGGCCATATAAAAAGGAATTGTAGACAAGGCATATATGTGAATTCTCCCAATCCCAGGAGTGACTTAAACAGAAGGCCACTACCTCCTGGACAATGTAGGAGATGTAACAAAGGCAGACATTGGACAAATGAGTGTAGATCCAGAAGAGACAAAGATGGCAAACTTTTAACATTGGGAAATGTAACTTGGGGCTTCCCATGTGAAGTCCCCAAGAGTCAGACCTCCAAGCCAAAAAAAGTTCAGTCATATCCAGTCATGGTGGAAGAGCAGCATTCTCAGGATGAGTAACAAATCCCAAGCCTGAAACAGTAGACCATGTAGCCGTAGACAATAGACCACCCTTACAAGAGAAGTTGGCGGTATCCAGGAAATCAATAAAATGCATATTTTGGCAGACCTCCATACATGAGCAAAGACCAAAGTTGACAATAAGAATAGACAATATTTTTATGCAAGGCTTAGTCAACACGCGAGCTGATGTTTTGATTATAACTCAACAAGCATGGCACCCCAGGTGGCCTCTGAAGGAGGTAGATGTTCAATTTTTAGGTATTGGGACATTGTCTCAGGTAAAACAGAGTGTGAGATGGCTCAAATGCATAGGACCAGAAGGAAAGAGAGGAAGATTGAAGTCATACATGGCCAACATAGTAGTGAACTTATGGGGTCATGATCTACTGCAACAATGAAACACCCAAATTAAGATCCCTCCAGGCTTAAATATCAACCAAAGACCCAATCATGGCCTTGAAAGCAATACCTCAAGAGGCTATGTAAAATACCCACCAGTTGTTCTGGTTGCACAACAGCGCAGTCTAAAGGCTACAGGCATCCCAAAAACACTCACAGCCCTGCCTTTGAAATGGTTGACAGACAAACCTATTTGGGTCCAACAATGGCCTTTAACAGAGGAGAAATTGCTAGCCCTAGAACAATTGGTACAGGAGCAGTTACAAGCTCAGCATATAGAAGAATCAACCAGCCCATGGAATTCCCCCGTATTTGGGAAATGGAGAATGGTGACAGATTTAAGAGCAATTAATAAGGTGATTCAACCCATGGGCACCTTACAGTCTGGGATACCTTTACCTTCTTTGCTACCTAAAGGATAACCTATTATAGTTATTGATCTGAAGGACTGTTTTTTTTTCCATACCTCTACAAGAACAAGACAAAGAGAAGTTTGCTTTCACTGTACCTACTCTCAATAATACACCCAGTAAAAAGGTACCAATGGAGCATCCTTTTGCAAAGGATGTTGAATAGCCCCACCCTATGCCAATATTTTGTCTGACAGCCATTAGAAGTGATATGCAAACAATTCCCACAATCTATCATTTACCATTATATGGATGATATATTGTTAGCGGACCCAGACATAAACACCTTAGAAAGACTGTTTGAAGAAATGAAGAAGGTGTTGCCTCATTAGGGACTTCACATTGCCCTTGAAAAGATACAAAGAGGGGATTCTATCAATGATTTGGGGTATAAAATAGGCTGGAAACAATTAGACCTCAGAAGGTACAGCTTAAGAGGGACAGATTGAGGACACTTAATGAATTTCAGAAACTATTAGTATCACCCACATACGACTGGTTATTGGCATTAAAAATTATGAACTAGTTCATTTGTTCAAAACTTTAGATGGAAATAAGGATCAGAACAGTCCCAGGGAATTCTCTGCTGAAGCTGAGAAAGAATTAGCATTGGTGGAAAAAAGATTACAAGAAGTACATGTTAACTGTATAGATCCAGACCTCGACTGCATCCTGGTTATTTTGCATTCTGAATATTCCACTACAGGAGTCATAAGCAAAGAGAAAATATTATATTAGAATGGATATTTCTGCCACATAGACCAAGTAAAAAACTGAAAACATACATTGAAAAGATTTCAGATTTGATCTTCAAAGGAAAATTCAGGATTCGATAGTTGACTGGAAAGGATCCGGCAGAAATTGTTGTACCTTTGATCAATGAGGAAACTGATTGATTATGGGCAGACAATGAACCTTGGCAAAAGGCCTATAGCGGTTTTCTGGGGGAGATTAATAATAAATATACCTGAAGCAAAAGGATTCAGTTTAAAAAGAAAACTAATTGGATTTTCCCCCATGTGGTACGGGATAAACCTATTTCTGCAGCTCCTACATTTTTTTACTGATGCAAATAAATCAGGAAAGGCTGGTTATAAATCAGAAAACTTCAGTAAGGTGACGCAGAGTCCTTATGATTCTGTTCAGAAGGCAGAACTGTATGCTATTATTATGGTGTTATTGGATTTTACAGGACCTCTTAACCTGATAACTGACTCTCATTATGCAGAAGAAGGAGTTGTATTTCATATTGAAACTGCTGACTTCATTCCTGATGATACAGAATTAACCTTTTTGTTTTTACAGCTGCAGAATATCATCAGAAATAGAACACATCCTATTTATATAACACATATCAGGGCTCATTCAGGCCTTCCTAGCCCTTTGGCATAGGGTAATGATGAGATTGATCAGTTATTAAAAGAGAATGTGGTAGAAGCCTCAGAATTTCACAAGAAGCATCATGTCAATAGCAAGGGATTAAAGAAGAGTTTTCCCATCACTTGGCATCAAGCCAAGGAAATTTTGAGAAAGTGTGACAAGTATTCCCTTTACATTCAACCATCCTTACCCACTGGGAGTAATCCTAAGGGTACAAGGAGCAATGAGATTTGGCAGATGGATGTGTTTCACTTCCCAGAATTTGGTAAGATGAAATACATTCATCATACCATTGACACCTACTCAGGAATGCAGTGGGCTATCACCCTGAGTTCTGAAAACGCTAATGCAGTACTCACTCATCTTCTGGAAGCCATGGCCATATTGGGAATTCCTGATCAAATTAAGACTGACAGTGCTCCAGCATATGTTTCCCAGAAAATGAAGCAGATTTTTGGATATTATGAGATAAAGCACCTTACTGGGATATGACACCATCCCACTGGACAAGCAGTTGTGGAAAGATCCCATCTCACCTTGAAAGAGATGCTTCATGAACAGAAAGGTGGTATGAAAAAACCTAGGGAGAAATTACATAGTGCCTTGTTGACATTAAACTTTGTTAATGCAGATGAAAAAGGAACTTCAGCTGCAGAGAAACACTGGGTAATAGAAAGGACTTCTGAGTCGAATCAACCTGTTTATTTCAAGGATGTACTAACTTCAGAATGGAAGCCAGGACATGTGCCTCATTGGGGTAGGGGTTTTGCTTTTGTTTCCACAGGAAAAGAGAAAATATGGGTACTAACAAGAGCTGATTAGAAAAGGAGAACCCTCCTGAGGAGAAGGAGTAATGGCTCGTCTGCCGATAAGACAATTGGATATGTGGTAAGGAACATTCACTTAACTAAGGTGAGGCAGTGTCTCAATTTTGTTTTTACAGAAGAATGGATACAACCCTCTTCACAATTCTAAAAGGATGCTGAATGCTTAGACTTTTGAAACGTTAAAAGGATCACAGGGGATTACAAGGACACCTGACACTGGCAGGCACTAAGGGTCATTTCTCTATTCTCACAACCGTACATCTATATCTAATGATTATGTATATACATATCTTTATATGTTTTGAAAAAAAAAAGGAGGTCGTGGTTTGATCACAAAAAAGCTGGCTTTGGAGGTGGAGCAAGTGACTTTCTCCCTCTCTAAACCCAAGTGTATTGGTAAATAAAACCTTAGAGACTCTGTCTCACATCAGAAAAGCTACTGAGATGAGACAGAAAATAGATGAAATATATAGCGACCAATATTGTCTCACCTTTATTTTAAATCTTAAATCTTACTTCTTTCTGCATTTCTTACTCTCTTACTCTAAAAATCTTGTCTGCACACAATACTTTCTGATGGTTCAATATCTTCAGTTAATAGTATTCATTGGATTGTCCACTATAAAAAACAATTTCTCCTATCAGCACTCTCCAAGGCATCCAGAAGGAAATTGGGGACCCCACTGAAAAAAAAAAAAGAAAAAGAAAGACCCTTGAGACAGAGAAAGAAGGAACCTGCTGTATGTCACTCAGTGATCACTTTTGAGGTATAGACCAATCAGGACAGTTGTAAGATAGTTTCATATCATATCTTTAACAAGAATTTCAGATGGGTCTACTCAGTTCGATGAGAATGGTTATGTATGTTTATAGAATGGTTATATATGTTTATAGTTACTTCATTAGGAATTAACCATTGTTTTAGTTTTACAGGACCCCATAGAGATACCATTGCCCACATGCCAGCATCAAGAAACTTAATGAAAGAACTATGTCCCTTTCCCGATAAGTTGGTCATTAAAGGGAGGGTTATGGTCAATTATCATTTTGATATGATGGTTATAAGTTAATCTTGGGTGGAGGAAAGAATGATATTATAGATGTAGGAATTTCTAAAAAAAAAAAAAAGAGAGAGAGAGAAAGAAAAGGGAATAGATAGGAGATTATTATACTTGCAAACAACTATTAACCAAAGAATGAATGAAAAATGAATCGCCATGGTACAAATGTTTGGATATTGATACAAATGGGAAATCAATCTATATGTTTGATTGAGATAATATGTATATTGCTACAAAGTTGAACATGGTACAAATTTTTGTATATTGATATAAATGGGAAATTAATCTATATGTTTGATTGGGATAATATATATATTGATACAAAGTTGATTGTATAATTGCCTTATTTTGCACATGTCTACCTCTGTTTAAAATATTTTGCACATTGATGTGTATTAAGTACATTTGTTGTAATATAAACACAAGTTGCTTTATGTAACTCTGTTTAGATATATTTATATATATAATGATATACAGTTAGGATATTGTCATTTGATACGAAATGTATATTTTGGTCAATATTCATAAGATTGTTATACTTGAAATTATTATGGAGGAGTTGTACACTCATTTTTGGAATGCCTCTTCTTACAATGTTAGCTTTACTTTCTTGGTTGATTGGGATTGCAGATTATGGTTACTCAGATTTGCCACCTAACAGTCAGGATACTCAGGCTTTTTGAAACATGTTAGAATATACCAGATAGATAGGCGTCTTCAACCACTTCATAGACCAAGAGAATATGGCATTCAAGATTTTGTTATCTTGAATTTGGCCTTGAGAGACATGACAACTCCTGGCATCACTGTTCCTTTCCCAAGGTGGTGTTGAGCATCACAGACATCTTACAAAGAGATTGTCTTGTTTGGCGAATAATGGTCTGAGGGGGAAAGGACTGCACTTGGCCTGACTGCTGTCAGCATGCTCACTGTCCAAAATGGACAAGCAGGATGAAGGATAGAGACTGGTGAAGCCTGCCTAGATAGGATAAGACAGTTTTACCCAAAAATACCCTGCTTCTATAGAGACTTATCAGACATTATAGGCCAGTAGCCACAAGGGTGGATTCTCCCATTGTACAGAGAAGTGGTGGATGACTGTCCAGGTGGTTAAATGTCATTGTCTTCTCCCAAATTTTCGAAGTTACTTCATCATGCTTCCGACTTCAGGTATATATTTTCCTTCTCAGGTCTTGACAGTGTTGAAGACTGGATAGTTGAGGTTGTTATTACTTCACATCTCAGCAAAGACACTCAGGTATTAGAACTTTATTGTTCGAGATAAACAGCTTTGAAGCAATCCCAGTGTATTTCCAAGTATCAACATCCTAGACATTAAAATGCACTTTGTATTTGTTGTTTATTAGAGGTAGTTTGAACTCACTTATGTTAGTACCTTTCTCTTACACAGACACTACCTTATGATGATACCTATAGCATGTAGTTTTATACTTAGTTTAGAACTTTCTTATTTAGACAAGAGGGGGAGATGCAGCAGGAAACCAGAAGCCACTCAGGTAAACTTTATGATGTCAAAGTACTGGAGTCAGGCAGGGCATGGTCAACTGGAAAGAACACTGGAAAGAAAGCCTCCCAGAAGAGACAGCCCAGAAGAGGAAGGGCTGGGCCCCTTGCTTCTGGACCCGTGGTGTGGTGAGGAAGGACCACTCAGTTGGAAACGCTCCTGTGCATGCTGTGTCTCCACCTCCCCCCCCAAATACCCCCTTTTCTGTAAGTGACCTTTAGATAATAAATATTACTTAATATATATCTCATGGTGTGTTAATTACTGTAATAAGAGTCTGTCTGGCTGTTGGAAACCTACTGCAGGTTCCATTTCACAAAACCTCTTCATGCTTATCCTCTCTTGTTATTTAAATGCAAGCAAGCAAACAAACAAATTTAATGCCCATGACTCTAAAGTTATTTTTTGTATTATATCACTCATAAAGTCCTTCTGACTTCTGGGTATTACCCAGATCTCTATCATGCATAATAAATATTCAGAACTGTGACATGTTCATAAAAGCATAGACTGAGTATGTCAGTTTCATGTGCTTTAAAATCTATGCAAATTTCATTCCCCATACTGCAATCTGTTTTCTATGTACCCTGACAGCAACCAGTACTCTTGCAGAAAGGCCTTCCTATCACAAGCAGGACTTGGACTGTGTACCATACAAGCCACACAATATTCCCAAACCCACTTATCTGCTAGAGATTTAACTGCTCCCTGAGACACAGTCTCCGCCGGCTTTTTTATACCAGGATTTCTGATTACAACAAGAGTACCTATTGGAATAAGAACAGCTCCTTGAGACACAGACAGAGATTAAAACAATTGGAAGAAGAGATAGTTAGACATCAGTGCAATATTTTTGGTTGTGAGCCTAGCTTTTAAAGCGTGAGCTATATCTCCAGCCCAATCCCTCCTTCAATGGCACAGTTACTTCAGCAGGGCTGGTCGTACTCCATTAAGGCCATACCGCCTATTCCTTTTCAAGTAACGCTATGCCATGATGATTTAGTATTTAAATATATGAGCTTATCAGGTGTTGTTCTTATTCAAGCAATCATAGTCTATAAATTTACTAACTCCAGAGACTCTAGATCACATGAAAATGGCTAAGAACAGGTGATGGATGTTATGAGGATTCAATAAACCTCCCAACCCCTCCTTCTATAAAGAAATGCCAATAGTTCACAGATCCTTTAGTAATGGATTCTTGCAAATAGACACTGCTAGTCATGAAGATGGTGCTCTTTTTATTGTGAGGATTGTAAGAGATTATGTGAGCAAAAGGATCAGAATCATGAGGCAGAGACCCACAGAAATAGCTTACCCTATTTATTCATATTGCATTAACTGGCTTCTTGGAACCCATTTTTTTTTTTTTTTTTTTTTTTTTTTACATTTTGTCAGTCTTGATACTGGGGGAAAAGGCCTCAGTTCTACCTCAGATGGATATGCCAGACGGAATTGACCACCTTGGTAGTTCTTTTCTTCCCTGGCAGATGGATGAATAGGGTATGGAGTAGGGGAGCCTGAGAATGGAATAGAAAGAGGAAAGAGAAGGGGAGCAGTGGTAGGTCTTTCAATATTTCTTCCTCACTTCTTATAAGGTAGTGTTAATTCAAGGACACTCCTGCATTTGTACTATTAGCACACAGAATGCTCTTTATATATACAAATAGTAATTGCCTATGATCCAGGAACTCAGGGATTATGTATTTAGACATAGAAAACAAGATGTGATGTCCGAAAATTCACTGACATATACTCCTGCATGTCCACCTCTGCAAAGGGACTTGATAAAATATTACGTTCCAAATATTGAAGATAAATTAATTACTGAACAATTCAAATGGTGATTAAATTTTTCTTTAGGCATAAAATATATTTTAATGATACATTGCTACACAAGGTGAGAAGCATTTATCTTAAATATCTCTGGAAAGTAAATAGTACATTAATTTTTTTTTTACTTTAGCAATAAGTATTGCCAAAATATAGGGGCATCATTGATTTCCCTTTCTTGTCTTCTTCCTCAACTTCTTTAGTCTGCATAAGACTTGTAAACAAATAATAAATTTGTCTTAAAATGTTTTTATAAATACTCAAGTATACCTAAGTAAGATTACAAGATACATTGTAAATTTGAGGATTAAAACTGAGTGTCCCAATTATATATTAAATATCAGGGTAGATGTTGTTAACATATTAATATATGAGATAAGAAGGTAGCATTTATTTCAATTAGTCACAATAGATAAATTTTCCATTTATTAAATTACACACTAAGGATTATTTTAGTACATTAAATGCTTTCCAAGTGTTCTAGGTGCAGAAATTTTAAGATCTAGGTATCAGAATATATTCATAGATGACCATTTCCTGCTGTATTTTTATATGCTAAGAAGAGTCTGATTTTTCTCCTTTAGGAAAATTGTTCCATCACATAAGATTCTGTGTTTATTAATTTTATCGTTTTTATGATAAAATATCTGCTCATTGTAGTTTAGGAGAAATAAATTTTGATTCATATTATAAAACAAAGGTAGTCATTTTTTGCATAAAAACATGGGGATGAGAAATAGAAGTCATCTAGTTATAGTTGAACCTGCCAAGCTACATGGTATCTGCAATCGGGGAAGCAGATGAAGTTAACACCATTGCTCAAATAGATTGCTCCTTTTCAAACATTTAATTTATGTTAGGATCTGTCTATAGGATAATGTGACAATATTCATGGTGATGGTTCTCATATCAAGCTGTTTGACAAATCTTATGACACATGACTACAAGTGGGCCTCTTTGGAGATTCTAGGTCTAATCAATTTTTCAGTGCTGTTTATATTTCTATACATCCTCTAAATCTGTTCTTTTTCCAAACTGAGCAGTTGCAAGTGATTTTCAGTGTGAGATATGAGCATATTGTCATCAAAAATGCCTAATCTAAGTGATATTAAATAAGTTTTAGTCTTATATCTAGCATTCCCTCTCAGTATCAATATATTCAGGACAGAGTAGATGCTAACCTTTGCCATTAAAAATTCAATTTCTCTACAATGTTATCTTAACATGGGAGGCTCAAAAATACAAAGCCATTTGTTACATATGATGTAATAGAAATATTATTGAAGGAGTCAGTCCTGCTTGTGTGTTAAAATGTAATTGAAATTTGGAAGCTGGTGAAAAATTAACTAGAGCCAGGAACTGTTGCTGAGAACCTATGCTTCTAGGCCATTCTCCAGAGTATTTATTAGGAAAATTATGCAAATATTCAGGTTAATAATTTTAGCAACCTCTCATTTGTTTTCATCTTTAAATAAGCTTACTTCTGAATCACTTATTTTGTTAGATAGTAAAAGGTTCAGTAAAATGTCAAACCTTTGCTTATAATGAAATAACTCTATATTGTCAATTGACAGGAAAACTGTTATGAGATATTAGCATACTAATTAAAAAGCATAAACTATATTATAAAAAATATCTTGTTGCTAGTTTTTCCACTTGGTGGCAAAATCTAGACAGAGACCTTATTTACACAGTGGACAATTTAGAAGAGCACTGTACAAGTCAGTGTCCATTCTATATTTTCATTTCTTTATAAAGGTTAATGCTCAATAAGAAGTTTATAATTTTAATTCTGATGTGTTACATATTTATTCATTTCCAGCAGTTCTCTGGGTAATAAGAATTTTGAAGGTTAATGATGTCTTTTCTAAGTGCAGTATGTTATGTCATACTCAGAAATAATGTGGATAAAGTTCAGTCTCCAAGGATGTAGGTTAGACTCACAATGATGAAAGTAAATTGCTTTTATTTCTATAGGGAAAAGCAATTGTAAGTATTTAGGAAGCATGCAGCTGCATCAGCTAAATTTGTTATTCTACATTATAAAAAGTTTATAGAAGTCTATTAAATGTGACATTGTCAGACATTTTATGAAACTTTGGGAAGTTAGAATAATCCTGCTATATAAAATACCATGGATATGTATATTCTCACCTAATGTTGAATGTCTTTCTGTATGCTGTGAATATCATTGGTTAATAAAAAGACTGTTTTGGCTTATGGCAAGGTATCTTAGAATCAGGCAGAAAATCTGAGCATGGATAAAGTAAAAGGAGGGCAGAATTAGAAACATAATTCAGCCGCCCAAGAAGCAAAACTTCAAGAAATAATTAAGCCACACGCCACATTGCAAGACAGATTAATAGAAATGGGTTGACATAAGATGGTGGAGCTAGTTAAGACTTAGTCATGGGCTAAGCAGCATGTAAATAATATAAGCAACTGAGTCATTATTTGGGGCTGAGTGGTGGTAAGGCTGCTGGCAGGTCCAAACCTTGGAGCGAGGCTGGAATGGACAGGTCTGAAAGTTCCTACTACACATATCTCTAGATAACCAAAGTTCAACAAGAAAATGAATACCATATTATTCTACTTTGAGAAACTCTCATGCATTATCCATTAATTCCACCCTTGTTTACATACTCACGTAAGGCAATATCAGCCGGCTGAAATAATGCCAACTGTTTCAGGTTTATTGGAACACTATTCACAGAAAATATGAAATGAAAAAGAGAGGGATTATATCTGCACCCAGACAAACATTGCTTTGGCGCTCAAATCTGCCTTTAAAATCTGGTCAGGATCCTTGCTTTTCCCATGTCTGCAACCCAACACTGGAAGATGATGCCCAATTCTGATGCTAGGACTCATCATAAACCCTGTCCAAACTGGCCATGGTATTTTCAAGAAGTCTATAATATTGTTCTATTGCAAAGTACTTCATTCCGTAATAAGTTTAATTGCTTCATAAACCATGGCTTTCTTGGTCCCACATTTACATAAGTTTTACCAAATAGCACTTTCATCAAGCATTTCTGATGTTTAATTTGGTCCTGAATTCTCACTCTAAACCTGCCAAAAAAGCAGCAAGTAGTAACAATGACACTAGCTGAGTGACAGTCTATCTCTCACACTCTTTCACCAGATTAGTCATCCATCTTTCATCTCAATTCCATTCAAAAGCACAAGGTGTGAATAAAACCTAAAAAATTCTTCTATAGAATGTAATATAATGGGCCTTCTGCCCAACTTCTGACAGTGTCTCCCAGCTTCACTGTCTATACTGTTGTTGACATTCTTATTTTATGAACCCCAGTAGGTCACCCTTTAAGCTTTGCTGTAGCATTTTAAGCTTTTCCATTGGAAATCTTCAAAATGTGCATTTTCAATTCAGGTCCCACAGCATAAGAAATCCATTGCCAAGTTTACTCATAACAACTATGTCTGTCTACAGCATCAATTCTCTACATTAGGTGCAATTTTCTGCATCCAGGCTCAGAACCATTTATCTGCCTCACATGACCTTTGGAAGTCTAAGAGGTGAACTAATCTTAAGTCCTTCACTCAGAAGAAGCTCTAAAGAAGCTGAATTTTGATGGCAGTGTCAAAGTGTAGAATTCTCAGAATTTTGTCTCTTGATTGGTTTTAGATCCAAACAAGTTGAAAAATTAAGATTCTCAGAGGATACACCATTTTAGCTGAAAACACATTCTTTGTAATATTGCACTATGCATTGACTCTAGTTAATAATAACATGTTATGCTACTTTAAAATAGTTAGTTTGAGTTTTTAAATGTTTTTAAACAAAAAATGGCAAGTAGTTGACACAGTAGATTTGCTCCTTAAATAATTTAAACTTCCCATAATGTGTACATTTAGTAAAATATCATACTATATATCATCAATATTTAGAATTGTTGTTTGTCATTTAAATTAAAATAAGAAAGATAAAGAAGAAACAGGATATACATTCAGGTGTGAGCATTCGAAATTCTAGGTCATATCACTTCATTTTGATAGCAGTTTTTTTACCCTTCAGGGTAGGCATTATTTCTATTGATAATGGCTCCAAGGAAACATTGCCTAAAACTCTCTTTTTAAACCAAAGTTGAAGAGAAGCATAGAGTAGTCAGTCAGTGGGGAGTGTTTAATAAAGGGTGGTCATAATACACTGTCAATGTCACTAGATTTAGCATTACCTAAGAAATTATAGAGGCATACTTCTGATTATATGTGTGAGAGACTTTTCAGGAAAGATTAACGAATGGAAAAGATCCACTCTGAGTGTGAGAGATATGTAAATCTTGACATAGCAGCTGGAAATGAATAAACAGAAGAAAAGCCTGACAATGAGCAAAGGAGTACATCCTTTCTTCTATGCTTTCTGGCTGCACAGCCAAAATGCCCTATTTTACCATGGCACCAGTAATGCGGACTGAAAGCCCTGAAATCATAAGTATAATAAATTCATTCACCTCATAAGGTATCATTACAAGCTTTCCATGCTATTATCACAAACATAACAAATGGGCAATATTATTCATATAAATATATAGAAGTTATAAATATATAGGATATATAGAAGGACAGTAAATTTTATAGTTTTGTTTTCATAATTTCTTTATATATATATTGCAGGAGTATTTCCTCTATGGACATTTTAGGGGTATTTTTATTTGCTTGTTTCTGATGTATCATTTTATATTTGTTGTTACTTTTATGAGACATGCTCTCGCACTACAGCCCTGTTAGTCTAGAACTCATACAGCCCTGCATTTTCTTGAATTTACAACTTACCAATGGTTGAGATTTCAGACTTGAACCACTACACTAGACTTTCAAATTAACTTTCTAAAACCTCATACAGTAAGCAATTTCTTATGGAGCTTTCTCTGGCCACTAAGTATAGTGGGATTATGTTGTTGCATTGTAAATAATTGTCCTGCCTACTGGTTTAATAAAAATGCTAATTGGCCAAAGAAAGATAGGAAGTGTGGGTGAGTCGATGAGACTGAAAAACTGGGAACAGGAAGAACAGAGCAGAGATGTCTGCAGATGCAGAGCACAACTATTCTGCTGAGAAAAGTCACCAAGCCACATAGCTGAAAAACATTAGAATCATGGATTGAGTTAAAATGAAAGAGTTAGCAAGCTATTTGCCTGGGCCCTAGGTTAATCTGCATAAAATTAATATAAATGTCTATGTGTTTCCATGGGACTACAGGTTTGTGGGTCAAAACTTCAGGGCTAGACCCAAAAGTCTGGGCTAGAAACTTCTTACAACTAAGCAATGCTAAAATTTCTGAACTATTTGATTCAAGTAATAATCAGATAAATCACACTATTTCACTCACAGTAGAAAAATTTAGGTTTGGCTTCACAGATAGAATAAATTTTTTTATTAGTGATACAGATTTAGACAGATGATTTGGAAGGGTGTGGGACCCATTTTTATATGAACAGCAGTTTTCCTCAGAGAATTTGCCCAGTATAACAAGGATCCAGTAGAGAGGACCAACCCTTGTTCTGAAGCTGAAGCAGGTAGAAAATTGACACATGGGCAGTCTGACCTAAGACCTATGTCCAGCCATCATCCACTGTATAAATTTGTATCTTGCACAACACATGCCACTTTAGTTACTACTATTTCACCAAACTCTCAATCCTCCCCATAACAAGGTAATGAAACAAGAGGAAAAGAACACTAAGTTTGAAAGAGTTACTAATATTGAACATGCTTCTCCACACACAGGCCTATTCAGGAAAAGTAATTTTAACTTTATAACATGACAATCTTCACCTAGAAAATGCTAATCCAGTTTATATTGGATTATGATTTTATATATCTTCTTTAAAAGACTTCAGAGCACCCTTTAAATATATAAATATTCATAGAATAAATTAATGTATTGAATCATTGAATAAGTTGTCTGTGTTGCTGAATATGTTGTTAAATATGTGAATATTCTCTTGGTTTACTGCTAACATTGGAACTTCATAAATGACAGTACCATGACACACTGAGATGCAGGGGGATTACAAATCCAATGTGGTAATTAATGTCAAGAAGAAAGAATCTGCCCTGTGATAGACAGCTGAGCTGTATGACATACTTGCTTAAATATGGCTTTAAAAATGGACCAGTCATAAAAAGAAATTTATATTTTGAAGTCAATGATTAAAATCTAATTTAAAAACCTTTTGTTTTTCAATAATTAACATTATATACAGTTTGCTTTGCATTATCTCTTTTATTCCTAATGAATTAATGAATTTTTTAATTTTTATCCTTTTTTGGGCAATGTTTACTTTGTTGCTAGTGCTTTATTGATAATTATCTTAACATATAAAATTCATTAAAGTTTATAACAAGTCTCAATTACCTCTTATAAGAAAAGAATATTGTCACTATTTAACCATCACAATAGGTAAAAGCAGACTTTCTGCTATTGGACAAGTTAACCGACATAAATAAATTAAAGCATGACAAATTCATGTTAGCTCATAGTGTCAGAAGTATTGGTCCATCTGGCAGAATGGAGGTGGTGTGGCAGAGGAGCTCATAACTCAGCAGCTGAGCACAGAGTGAGAAGTCAGCCTGTATGTTCACAGGTCTCTCTTTATCACTTGATTGTACCTTAGATGCCAGCCTGTGGAATTATGTCTCCTACCGCTTGCACCTTAGTAAATGCTCTCTGGGGATACACACAAAAATGAACTTTGCTAACTCATAAACTTCTCCAGTCAATCAAGTTGAAAGTCAATAATATACAGTTTACTCACAGTTTGTTTTATTCTAGCATAGATCCTAATTTGATTGCTGGCAAATTAGAGATTAGTAGTGAGAAATCACATGCAAACAGGTACCATGATCCACTTACCTCAGAGATAAATATAGTTATTGCTATAACCATATGCTTTGCCATCTATTATTATATATCTGTCATTCATTTAGCATCTATTTATCAATTTACTTTTCTATTATCCATCACTTATGTATCTATCTAAACTATCATCAATCATAAACTTTCATGAGCTGTCATAAATCTGTACTTAACTACAATCTATCTATTAATCTCTATCATCTCTATGCCATTCATTTAGCTTCATATATGTATATATATGTGTGTGTGTGTGTCCATTATTTGTCTTATATCTGTCCTCTGCCCATCTCTTTCTGTATATAATGCACACAAACAAACACATACATATATAAAAGTACATGTATGAGTGTATGCATCTATGTATATATATATATATATATCATCTATCAATCTAATTTATATATGTGTCTGTCAATATAACCAGAGGATGTATTCACATGCCTATTATATTATTATTTCTTATTTGAAGGAAAAACTTACCTAGATACATGAAGAAGAAACAAAAACCATAAAACTATGTATTACCTGATAAGTTTAAATTGGTATGTAGATACTTTTACTTAAGATTGACTCAGGGTGTTACCACTTAGAAGTCACACTTTTAGCATTGATCTTATGTTGCTTGTATAATGTAAAATAAAGCATGCACCATACTGCTAAAATATATTTAAACTTGAAGCTTTTACTAGCTTCCCTTCCTCCAACTATCTCTCCTCATTAGGCATTCTCTTCTCCCCTGGATAATTTGCATACTTTTTTTCCCAGTCTCCATTTGAATGTAGAGCATATAAATATTTCAAACTTAATTTAAAAATAATCATGATTTCATGAAAGGTAAGCACACGTTTTGCTTCAGTTCTGATATAATTTCAAAACTGGAATGGATCTATTTTTTCTTTTCAATGGCTATTTCAGAGGTGAGTATTTAGACACTGCATCTGAGTGATTAAGGGGTCGCATTTGTCCACTGTGTGATGGATAGAAAATTTTGAATTTTTCAGTAGGTGGGAATACTTGAAGCATGAATAATAAACATATAAATAAAATTATAAGACTAATTCATTTTACAATTCAAAATAAAACTCTCCGGTGGCAAAGTTCTTGTTTACACAATCTGTTCCTGAAAACTTTGTGAATGATCTCAGACACTGTGTGTAATTTTAATGCACATCTGAAAATTATAACATGGAAATAAAAATTAAAAGAAAACACATTCTTAGGAGTAAAAAGAGTAGCAAAAGGGAAGTTGCCATGTGATTACTAAGTTCAGGGACCAGAGAAAAAGGTCTCTTACATTTAAGCAAATCCTATTTACCAACCAGCTGTAAGAGGAGTACAGGGGAGCTGGGTGACTAAAGGTCATTTCACTTTTTCTCAACTATAAAATTAATATAGTATTGACTGCACTGCTGTTATAAAAAATAATATTAATGGTATATAGACATTTAAAAGTATATAAATAAATAGAAGACTGGGATTTAGTGTTGTTTGATCTGTAACATGTGGACTATGGAGCCCTAGGCATGAACCTTCTACAGATCACAGAGTACAATAGGTAATAATAACTCTTACAGCTGTTAACCCTGCCAGGATTAAAACCTTGGGCACAGGAGGACTACTTATTCTGGGTTCTCATTACCTCCTTGGGTAGGCTGGTTATCACAGCCACATTATTAGCAGGCTCATTTATTGCTTTGAGACATATTCTTATTTGCATATGAAATTAGAGAGTCAGCTTTAGTAAAGTATTTTCTTTGGGTGTAATTTGCTATTATTTAATTCTTGAACTTTAACAAGAAAAAGATTTCTCTTTTAGGCAAACCTTCAAATCTACAACATCAGATGCTAAGAAAGGTGTACAGATTATTGACCAATACAGATTAACCTTCATGATCAAGAAAACTAACCTGGGTGCTTCACAGATGACTCGGCTACAAAGAGCAATTGCTGACTTTTTAGAAAACGAAGAGTTTATTCCTAGCACTTACATGGAAGCTCACAACCACCTTCAACTTTGATTCCAGGGGACTAAGAAACCTAATTTGCCCTCCTCAGGCATAAATCTGGTGTAAGTTACTTCTGTGTATACATATTTTTTTTAAAATAAGTGTATCTTTTTTAAGAAAACAATTCTAGTTTAGGGAAAAAGTTTTTTTTTTTTTTTAACACGTTTCATTTCCTTAACTTTTTAAGAAATGTTTCATCTTTCAATGTTTATGGTAGGAGCCCTTTAATTCCAAATTATATTGTAACCAGATAGTATGTTGTAATCTGATCTGATATGATATGATATTTCATTTTACCCAGTGAAGCTGGTGGATGGTTATGGATGGAAACCTAATGCCCTATGCATGCATGGTGGGAGGCAGCAGCAAGTGATAGCAGGAGACACTTAGAAGGATTCTATGTGAGAGAAAAAAAAGAGAAATTTATAAAGAGAGAGAAAAAGAGAAGGGAGAAGAGAGAAGGAAGCAGGAGGGTTGAGAGCATGCTCCCTTTGGCAGGTGAGGGAAAGAAAAGACAAAAGAGAAAATCATCTGAAGGTGGGAGTCCTTAGATAGAGCTTGATGTCAGAACTTGGGGTGGGTGGGAGTTTCAGGGGCTAGAATAGAATCCTAACATTCCTCACCTTTTGATTTTATAAAAAGGTGAGTTGTTCATGACAAACGGGAAGAATGAGGACTTAGAATTCTCTGTCTTTGCAGATCTGTGATGGAGTAGGGGGATTCTATCATGGTGGAAAGCTGAATGAAGAAGCATCCAGTTAGCTGTGGTTTTGGAGATCCTGGAGCACATGTCTGTTGGAGGAGCTGAGAAGGATGGTTGCAATGGTACGTACAAATATCTGAAAACAACTGGAACAGATTTATGTTCTGGTGTGTCATAATAAGCTATGGCTCTAGGTTTATAGCAAGCTATGGATCTGGATTTTTTAACTTGTCTCAGGGGCAAGGGACCACGTTCTTTTCTAAAGGTGTTTCAAGCTGAAGTGGATTGTTGTTAAGTCATAATCAGGGCTTAAAAAGAGTACCTTGCTGTCCTGAGCAAGTTTCAGAAATGACTTTGTTGGATCTGCCAGCTAAATGAACATTTTCCAAGACAAAAAATTAGACTAAGATAATTTAAAGATTGCGACCAACAGAAGCAGAGCCAGTCTGATCACCTTTGCCAGAAACAAAGATGGTGTAAAACCATGTGACTCACAGTTATTTATTTATTTATCTATTTATTTATTTATTTGGTAAGGTAAACAAACATGTAATCAGGAGCATTAAAATCAGTAAAGAGATAAAAATTAGTTAAAAGCAGGGAGCAGGCAGCTATATAGCTTGGCGGGAAACCCTGGGTCTCTCAGTGCAAAAAGCTTAGGGCCCCTGCAGTAGAGCATGATCCCAGTGCCAGTGGTGCAGCAGCGAGAATGTGCTCTCTGTCATGTTGCTCTGATTGGACAACGTCTGCCACAACAACCGCTAGTCTAGAGGTCTAGATAACCACTCTAGGACTCTAGTGGGCAAACGTGTGTTTGTATGTGTGTGTGTGTGTTTGTGTGGCGGGGGTGAGGGGGGGTGGGAGGGGGGTTAATGGCGAGTTAGGTAAAGTGATGTCCACAAGAGGCCTTGGTAACATGACCAAAAATATATTTGGTGTCCTGTGGATCAAAGTGTAGGCCTGCAGAATGACCAAGCTGTCATGCCAACTCATCATAAGAAGCATACAGGGGTTAGGGGCATTGCCTGGATTGTCCAGTGATCAGAAAACAGAGGGTCCAATGAACCAAAAAACAAAGTCCTCAATTATAGCCTAAAATAAAAATTGTAGATGGTAATGGATTCCCTTAGAGGGTGTAGCTTACTGATTTGAAGGTTTTCTCAGGGATTTGTATCAAACAGCGCTAAAAGATTTCCTGCCAGTGATGGCACCAAATGTTCCATCTCATCCAGATGGAACAGATCTTTCTTAGAGTTAATGGGAAAGCAGAGAGAGTGCTGTGGTCATGATTCTGACCTTTTAGCTGTTCCAGGCCACACCCCAAGGCTACAGTTTGGAAGGTCATAGATTGTCCCACCCGCAGGACATCAACAGGGGAGACCACCTACGAGAGAGAATGAAGGGAAGGGAGACTCGAAGAAGGCAGCAGGACAAATGGGAGCCTGTTCCAGCTGCAATTTTATTCCAATTTCATACATGCTTATATAGTTCTAAAGCAGAATATGGGAGGGGGCAGTCTTCAAACACCTGCAGGAAGCTTGCCAGGGGAAGCAGGATATTGGCAAGGTAAAAAAGGTGACTGGTCTTGTTTCAGGGGAGGGTAGCTAGGTAACCTAACCGTAGAATGTTCTTGTTATTATATTCTTTAGAGCTACCTTTATGTTATCAGGAGGGCTGCTAAGTAACCTAGCCACACAATGTTTCTGTTATTCTATTCTTTAGAGCTACTTCTCTGTTACTATTAAGCAAACCAGAACATCTATTTTACTCAGGGTCATGCTGGCTCAGTGGTTGATTTCTCAGTAAGTTCCCATGGTAGCCTTTAGCTAGAGGCCTAGAGGCTCTTGGTCCCTGACAGTAAATGAATCCCAATCCTGCACTGAACCAGCAGCCATGCCCTTAGGTCAGGGAGTTGTTTGAATCTCACATTATATCTTGATCTTTAGCAAAACTACTAAAGACACTTTGTGAGAGATTCATCATAAGCCTGATCTTTAATAAATTCTCATACATATTCCTCCATTTTTTTTTCTCCCATCCTGAGAAGTGACCCAGAGGAATAGGCTTGTTGACACATTCAGCTTTACAAATCAGCAGATTCTTCTGATAGTTCAATGATAGAGATAGATACATACATGTTTGGAAAATGTCAATGACGCATAACTGAAATAACAGTTTCAAGATGATCTTTAATATGTCATATAAGAAAAATATGACAAATGTTAAATAAAATATTCTGAAACTTCTTGTTATTGGTAAAATATATTGATCAGTTTCTGAATGAGAGCTGGTCAGAGTGTGGAACTGTATACAGTGGCAATTTCTATCTATATCTATGATCTTATCAATTAAATATGGTAATGATTTTTCAAATCCAGCTCTATCTGACATGTTTGGATTGTACAAAACAAAGCAAACAAACAAAACAAAAAAAAATCTTTAAAAAAATCCAGCAATTTGGTTTGTTATAAGATGATATTTAGTTCAATTAGCTCATTTCAACTCGGAAAATAATTTTGTAATTTGATTCACAAATAATGGCAGGATGACTTTTTGTGTACAAATTTAGAGACCTTATATAGTTGAAAGGAAGAGCCAGCATTATAACTTGAAGCAGTTGAAATACAAAATGCAATAGAAAATAAGCTGACATGACACTAAACAATGCTGCAGTTTCTGATATGGGGATTCTGTTTTCAGTACAGCCCTGAGTCATGAGTTGGTGTCAGAAAAACACAGGAGAAGAACTTCCTGAGATGAAGAACTAAGACTTCCTCTTGTAATGTGCTCTGTATGTGTGTAGTTTAGAGACTGAGGGTAATAAGATGACTGAAGTCATTGTGCTTTGCAATGCTCTCATTAACTATGACTTGACATAGGATACCATCCTGCAAGGATTTTAAGTCATTTAAGAAAATGATTAACATGAAAAGCATGACATATGTCATGAAGTGTGTCATATATGTTCATTTCACATTTCTAACAAAAATCCAAATGACTTTACCCAATACTATAAAAATAGTTATAGATGTTTACAATCATCCCATTAAGACCTAACCACTGTTTTACTTTTTACAAAATCCCATGAAGATGCTTTCGCCCAAAAGTCAACCAAAACCAAAAACGTATAAAAAACTATGTTCCCCTCCTAATAAGTTTTTCCTCTATAAAGACAAATAATTTTTATTCTCTTAAAACAATTATGTTATATTTAAATTAAAAATAAATCAATAATATAGGCTAAACAAATTCCTTTAAAAACAAATAAAAATATCAAAATAAGTTATATCTACCTATAAACAATTATTAGCCAAATATAAACCATACACAAATTATACAAGTATGAATACTTATATATTAATACAAATATAAAATTAGTTTTTCTACATATAATAATTTATACATTAATACAAATTAAAATCTAAAATTATTTTAATAATTATGCTTAAATAATTTATATATTAATGCAAAATTAAAAATATAGTTGTCATATTCTATACATACTTCTATCACTTAAAATGTTTTACACATTAATACATATTGAACATATTATTGTCATTTTTACTATACAATTTCTACCTCTGTTTAGTTGTGCTAGACATAACATATACATACATTCTATTTTCATTTAAGATGTTTTATATACCTCTATTTAAATATTTTATATAATAATATGTATTTAAGATACTGTTGTACTTTATACTATACATTTACCTGTGTTTAATATTTATATAATTGTCTTACTTAAAGGCATTACTCAAAAAACAAACACACTTTTATAAGTTGTCTATTTGTACAATGTAAACTTCAGTCTTCAAAATGATAAAAATTATAAATCACAGTTTTGTAAGTTTGTAAGTCATGTTCTTAAGTTTCTCAGATATATAATAAAATATATCAAATAATCAAGTCTTCAACCATTTCATAAACCTAAAAAATATAACATTTAATGCTGTATTATTCAAAATGTGGCTATAAAGACAAAAAAAATTACTTCTGACAGTATTGTTCCTTTCCCAAAATAATGTTAAACATTAAAAACTCTCTACATCAAATTTGTCTGTCTCATAAAATAATGGCCCTTCAGACAAGAAACTTCCCCATCTCAACTACTGACAGTAAACATGCTGTCCAATTTAAACAAACAAAACAAAAAAACAAAAATTATTAAAACATATGAAAAGAAAATAAAACTGTTTTTCAAAATACCCTACTCCTAAAAAAAATTAAATATTCTAAGCCAGTCGCCAAAAATTAAATACTCCAGTGTTACAAGAAAACTATAAAAAACTGTCCAGACAGCCAGCTATCACTATCTTCTCTTACAAAAATTTAAGTTACTTGCTTACACTTCCAGCTTACTCGAATAATATATTTTTCTCAACTCTTTGATAAAGTTAAAGAATAAATAAAGTTACAACCATTTTATTTCTTATCTAAAAATATTTGAATACTAAATTCATATTATTCAAAATAAATTTAAAATAATCTCTATTTTGGCCACTTACCAAAATTCTAAACATTTAAAAATGTTTGTTATAATCTTCTCTTGACTAATTTTTCCTGAGATGAATAAATTCACATTTAAAAATTCTGTATAACCTCATATAAGTTACAGATTTTTTAAAAATTAATGAAAATATTCTTAAAAATATTTGTAAGTAGCCTATTTTTTTTTACTTTTTTTGTATCTGATAATGTATGTACTACATTAAACTAACTATTACTGGCCAAATTTTTAGTAATCATTTTTGCCCAGATCTATCAATCTTACTTAAGTTTTGTCACTATACATTCTCAGATTTCTTTTTATACTTTAGCACATTTCCAATATATTTTTGGTTTTTTTTTTTGGTATACCCATAAATTTTTGTTCATTAAATTCACCAGAAAACTATGTCACATTTAAAGTATGGTATAGAACAAACAATTACCTATGATGTTCTACAAGTAAATGATATGTAAATTATGAAGAGAAAAACGTTTTTTTTTTTTATTTGTTTGTTTTTTTTTTTT
>PVIH01008010.1:0-95114 GCA_004025045.1 Sigmodon hispidus
CTGGGTGTATACCCTAAAGAGGCACATTCACACTCCAAAGGTATTAGCTCAACTATGTTCATAGCAGCATTATTTGTAATAGCAAGAACCTGGAAACAACCTAGATGTCCCTCAACTGAAGAATGGATTAACAAACTGTGGTACATCTACACAATGGAATACTACTCAGCAGTAAGAAAAAATGATATCCTAAAAGTCAAAGGCTTTTGTACAACATGAGACATTGTCTAAGTAATAAAATGTTGTTTATCTAGTTGTAGTGCAGGTCAAGTAACTGAATAAGCAGAGAGAATAAAATTCCACCTGTGTTGATATACATATGTGTACAACATATTGGCAGATCTTAGTTTTAAAATTTGATGAGTAATTTACATTTGCCAAAGCTCTAAGGTGCCATTTGTCCATTAGAGGCTCTAATCATGTGGGGAGTAGAACCATATGATTTCCTGATGGATATTTAGAGTAATCACAAGTTTTTCCATAGCAGCATTTAACTAGGCTATTAAGAAATATGAGAATCAGACTCTGGCACTGTAAGAACACATAACAGAACTACTCGTATTACTCAAGTGTGTGATGTGATAGTGCTGAACTCAGTTTTACTCAAGCCTTTTGACATTCAACCCTAGCTTATGTTCTGACAATCTGAATGTGCGGTTCTTGCTTCTAAGAGAAAAGCATGGGAGATTTAGTGGAAATGATTGCTTAATCTGCTTACTCGGGTGTTTTTATACTTATTTCCTTAGGAAAGCAGGGGAGGGGCATAGAAATGAAGAAAGAATGGCTTCTGAAAAAGAAGTTATCATAACTTAGACTAAAGCTCAACAATACATCCAAAATTGCTTACTTCAGATCCTGAAACTGCCTCATTACAGTGTCCTAATCTGTCTGTTGAGTTAATGATAACTGCCATCTTCTGAATTCAGTTTCAAAACTGAAGACTACTTACTCTAAGCTCCAAACAGGAATGCAAAACACAATTACAGAAGTCTGTTTAAACAGTGACAATATGCAAATCCTCGCAACCATAGAACCAGAACTTGGCTTTGGAGCCCAGTGTGCATTTGCCTTTCATCAGTTCTGAACTATATAACATTTTTAAATATCAATTACTTTAATGTGTAGAAAACAGTAAAACACAAATACTGTAGTTATTAAATTCATCATCAAAGTAAAGCCATCTAGGAAATAATATTAAAAAGTTAGTGTCTCACTGACTCTTCTGAAAAATCAGAGTTTAAGAACTAACTCCACACTATCTATGAAGTTTCACCTGGATCTCTGCTTTGTCCTAAATCACAAAATTTTAGGGTCTGGTTTCTCTGACATTGCTTACCTTTAAAATTAAAGTGCAGCACATGAGCTACTTTGCCCAGCTGTCATAGTGATACACTGTGACCAAAAGCAACTTGGAGAGGAAAATATTTATTTGGCTTACACTTTCACATTGTAGGCTATCATTGAAAGAACAAGGATAGTAACTCAAACAGGACCAGCAATGGGAGGCAGGAGTTGATGCAGAGGCCACAGAGGGATGCCACTAACTGGTTTGCTCAGTCTATTTTCTTATAGAACCCTGGACCACCATTTCAGGGATGGCACCACTTACATTGGACAAGGACCTCTTCCCTCAATATCTACTTAAGTAAATGCCCTACACCTCTATCTTACTGAGGTGTTTTCTCGATACAGGTCCCCTCTTTTCAGATGACACTTGCTTCTCTGAAGTTGACATCAAACTAAAGAGAACACCAGTCTTTGTGCTTTGGGGTTAATAAAAACAGTTTGTCTGAAATAAGGGAGCCATATTTATTTTACTGTTTTAACAATTGTGTCCTGGGACCTTTTATTTTTAGTTTCCAATTCCTTCAGATGGTAAACCGTAAACATTGTAGCAAGTGGATTTGAGTTACTAAACTTATATGCTTTAAAAATGTGTGCTAGATGTTAGCTCCATTTACTTAATTATGGTTAGCTGCTTATAAACATTTGCATGGAAAATTATTTGCAAGCTTTTAAAAATAATTTCTTGGTATGACAGTTTAGAAATTACAGGTACTCTATTTTTTGCTTCTATTGACTCATGCAGACTTAACTCAGAAGCAAAGATGTAACACCTAAATCAGACAGGAGAGGTGGGCGGGCTCAGACAGGAGTACTATTCAGCCTATTATGTTGAATTCTAAAAATCTATTAATATATTTTGTTATTTGTAACATAGTGACAACTATTTCTTGTGTCTCCTTTTGTAATCTGACCACTATAATTTTTTTTTCTCATTTGAGAGTATGAAATCAAAGAACCCTGGAGACGTCAACTTGTTTCAAAGAGAAACTGTAATTTGTAATAAAGTCAGAATTTAGAGAGAAGAAGGTATTTATAATACTTTGATTGCAATGAGGAAAGCAAAGCAATTATGACTACATTAAAAAGGAAAAATTATGAAGGGCCTATGGAAAGAAGGTTGTTAGGGAAACATTCTGTTCAACCAGAAACACTTTACCTAGGATTAAGACTTAGGTCTTCCTGTTGACTGTTCAGTTTCTTTCAGAAATAATTCCCATTCTAGATAGGACCTGCAAATTATTTAGCAATTAGGCATTGAAGCTTCAATTCGAATAATCATGGAGATATGTTTGTATAGATAGTCATCACAATGCATGCAATTGTTAAGTCAGTTTTGTGAGTAAAGAGATCATTTTATATTGTTTTGGGGTTTTTTTTTGCTACTCAATTTATGTTCTTACAAACCTATATTATTGACAAAGAAGAGAGGGTAAAATATTTTTCTTTCTTCTTCTTATCATTGAAACAGAACACCTGACAAAACTCATTAAGAAAGGCAGGGTTCATTTTTGCTTATAGTTAAGTCTACTCCTCCATGTCAAGGAAGAATGGCTTCAGACACTTGAGGTGATGCATTCCATTGTGTTCATTGTTAAGCCAGCCCAACATCATGATGGGATGATGACATCTATATACATGGTGAGTCTTATTCCTTTTTAAAACCTCTCTGGGAACACACACACACACACACACACAAAGAGAGAGAGAGAGAGAGAGAGACAGAGACAGAGACACAGAGAGAGAGGCTCACAAGTTTTCATAACCTAGGTGCTTTTTATTGACCATCGAAATAACATTACAGTTTTCAAATTATAGATTCAGATTAAATTTCACTGACTGCTCCCCTCATTCTTAATATCATTACATATTTTGGTTGCTACCTTTTGTGTTGCAAAATTTAATGTACATGTTGAAGGAGACAAGTAAATGAACTGTGTGACTTCACAGAACAACAAATGACTTTACAGATGACATAAGGTTATATTCCCTCAAGAGGCTTCTAAAAGAGTAAAAACCTATCTTAATAGCTGCATCAAAACTTCTTGTCTCAAGTATTTCTTGTTTTCTTTTGTTTTGCCATATAAAAGTACTTGTAATCTATTGGTACTTAAGATTCCAATACCATTCCCTTTTATTATCTATCTTCAAGCTAAAGTTCTAATTAGTATTCACAATAGCATCTTTTCCAGTAACTTTGACTCTGAAATAAGGCTGTAAGATGTGTGAATGGTGTGATGAGAGAGAAGCTTGAGCAACTTCAATATCTGTTTGCTTTTCATTCATGAATCTATTGCTAAACATGAATCCAATCAGCATATCTTTGTACTTCTTAAAATTCTTTTTAGATTTATTTATTATATTTCATGTATATGAATATTTTTCCTTTACCCAAGGAAAAATGTATGCCAATCTGTGAACAAGGTTCATGCATGCTTCCTGTGGAGGCTTAAGGAATGAGATCACTAGAACTGGAATTATAGACACTGTGTGGGTATTAAACTGAACCTAGTTCCTATGAAAGACTAGCTAGTACTCTTAACCACTATGCCTTCTCTACAGTCCTGTACATTTTTGTGAAAAACTTTTGAATGATCTGTGTATGTTCTCTTATTTTTTAATTAGACTTGTAAAAATTCTCAGATCATATTCAACATATATGTCATGCTACAAAGGATCAATGTTTGGAAAATGGATAAAGACAAGACTGTGAAACATCTTCATTTGGCAAGTGGATTATGATGATAAGTTACATAGCATAGATACCATGTTAAAAATAATTACAATTGTGAAAAAGAGACATAGTACAAAAATATTTTTTGTTAGTCAGCCATGACCCTTCGTGGTCAAGGTTACACTGTGTTTGAAAGTGATCTTTGTCTTTTTCTTCTTTTTTTATTTCCTTTTTTTTATTAATTTACAAGCTGTAGGTTAGCCTGAGTATTACTTCCTAGCAGGTTGAATTATGTGCTTACTTATTCATCAGCATTATGAATGGATGTCTGCACTGAGTTCTAGAATGCCTGTTTTCAACCTTCTACATAACCAAACTTTAGATTTTAGTATTTAACATAAGTAATTTTTAAATACTCTTATGACTGTATTCCTTAAGAATTTGAGAGTATCTCCTCAGTGACATGACAAATGTTTGGAGCAAAAACCATGGGAGTTGTTTCTGTGCACATTTATACCGCATTCAATGTGTAAAGTCTTGATCACATTGTTAACATGCTGAATTTAAAAGAAAGCCAACTTTTACTTTAGCTTTCCAAATTAGATTGGCAATTGTAACCTAAACTGTACACCCTACTGAAAAAACATTACATTCCCTTTTCTTTTCCAGAAAAACAATTAGTCATTAAGAATATCAAACCCCTAAGGGCAGGGAAAAAGTATTTAAACCTCACCACATGTGGTTGAAAACAGAATTTTCTAACTGGGAAGGCTAATCAAGCACCCTGAATGTTCAAGATGTATTTTCTATTTAAGAGGGAATGCTGTAAGGCCAACAGTTCACACCCATGTCTTTAGACTCATTAATTAACCAGCTGCTGTGCACAATTCATTCCGAAGAAAGAAGTTAACTAGATACAATCCAAAAAATAAATTATATTTTTGGACTACAGCTTGTGCCCTTATCACAGGACCCACTTTTAAATGGTAGTAGCACTATATGGTTGGTGTTTTATTTGGCAAAAGGGATGACTAAAACTGAGACTGTGAACATTTTAACACATGACAACTTCACCTATATATCTTATCACTGTAAAAGTAATTAGTTTATTTTTAATTATTGGTATGTAGTGGTGGTAGTGGTGGTGGTGGTGGTGGTGGTGTGCATGTGTATGTGTGTGTGTGTGTGTGTGTGTGTGTGTGTGTATGTGTGTGTGTTCAGAGGGGTTGGATAAGCATTAGAATGCAGGAGCCCTTGGAGACCAGAGGTATAGCATCCCCCTGATTCTTAGATGGGAACTAAACTCAGATAATCTGCAGAAGCATCATGTGATCTTAGCCAATGCATCATTTATTCAGATCTTCTTTGTGGTTCTCTGAGATGGGGTCCATATATGTCCCCAAACTTCCTTAAAGGTCCAGAATTATTTTAAATTTATAATCCTTCCAATGTACCTTCAGGGTGCTAAAACTTCAGGCAGACACCAATGTGCCCTAGTTGGATTTTCTCGACAGATCTAAATGATTGTTTCAGTACTATTTTTAATTTTTTATTAATTCAGTGAATATTTTATTTAAGTATAGAAACTAACCAGAAAACATGTGCTAAATGAAATCTGAAGAAAAACACCGATTGTGCCTCCAGATTACCTTTATATTTATCTCGGTGAAATATTTCACAAAGAGCCCATTTCACAAAATGAACATTTCTTCTCATGCAGACATAGGTAGTGAAATGAAGGCCTATATCAGGTGACAGTAGAACATTTAGTAGTTACCTTTTTTTTGGCTTTCTGGAACATTAGCTCACTATGACCACACATTTATAAGATAGGAAATTCTACCCTGGAGGTCTTCTCAACTGCTTTGTGGCTCTTAAGTGGTAGTTCCCAACATTCCTAACATTTTTACACTTTAATTCAGTTCCTCATGTTGTGATGACCCTCATCCATAAATTATTTTTATTGCTACTTCATAACTACAATTTTGCTACTTTTATGAATTGTATTGTAAATGTTTGTTATCTAGGATGCCTGAAATGTGACTCCAGTGAAAGTATCATTCAACCTATAAAAGGATCAGTACCCACAGGATGAAAACCACCAATCTAATGTTATATCTCTTTTGATTCTTTTGATCATTTTACCTTAATTTCTTCTATTTTCACTTTGAATGTTTTTATTTTCAGACTATATCATAAATTAAATGGACATTTTTAAGGGTTTGGTAATTGATACTTTTATACATCATAAGATGTAATTGTTGTGTCTGTGTGTGTATCTGTCTGTCTGTCAGTATAAGTGAAACTAAGAAGTCATGAAGGAAATGAGTTCCCTGGCTCAGTCATTTCTGGAGATTGCTGCCAAAGAACCTCAGAGTTTCAGCCTTTATGTTCTTAGTTGTCTGTTCAGAAGGCATCATGAGAAAACAGCAAGCTGATGCTGTACCTGGGGGCTGAAATAGCTGCTGACATACCTAGACACATTTACTGTGCTACTACCAATTTGGGTGTTACATATATACATAAAAAGAAATGGAATCTAGTTTGCAGTCACCATACTTCCTTTCTTTAGGCATAAATTTCTAATATTGTGACTACTTAAACATTTTACTGTTAGAGAATGAAAAATACGGTGAGAACAGAACCTATCTGCTGTGAGACAATGCTCTTGTACACTGTAAAGATTTTTCACTCAAATTGGTTTAATAAAACACTGAATGGCCAATAATCAGGCAGCATTTATTGGTGGGGAGATCAGTTTAGGAGAATTTTGGGAAGACAAAAGGCCATGAAGCAGTCACAAATCAGATTCAGAGGAAGCAAGATGAAAATGCTATACTGAGAAAAGGCACAAAGCCATGTGGCTAAACACAGGTAAGAGTTATGGGTTAATTTAAGTGTAAGAGCTAGTTATTAATATGCTTAAACTACTGGCCCAACATTTGTTATAATATTAAGCTTCCAAGTCAGTTATTTGGGAAACAACTTCTGGGCATATAGGAGTTGTTGGTAGTACAAAAACTGCTGACTACATCTATATATGCCATACCAGTGGCTAAAAGGCAGAGGTAAACATTTTTAATGTAACAATCACTAATTTAATGCTTAACACTAATAATTCTTCTAATGCTAATAGTTACAATAATTCTAACATATAGATTCTTTCTTGAAATTAGTTATAAATATTAATGCACAATCAATGGCTAAAAATTACAATAGCAATGTTTATTAGAAATAATGGTCAAAAAATGACTGGTTTTATTTTCATCCCATATATTTTTTTCTCTTTCTGAGAGCATTGTTTTATTGTATCTCTAAAAATTAAGAAATTCTCATATTCTCTATAACTCATGATTAGTTTAAATTAGAAAATTATTTAAAGACTCATTCTAACTATATGAAATAATTGCATGTAGAAAACTTCCAACATCTGGAAATTGAAGCAGAGTTACCTGTTAATTAGGGTAACAAGAAAAGCAGCATCTACATTTTAAGCTGATATTGTGCCTGGGAGTGGAGCTAAGGTGAGTTAACTAAAGAAATAAGGATGAGATTGCACAAGAAAAATAGATAATGGAGACTCTGAACTTGAAAAGTTAACAACAAAGGGGTGATCTATAACATCGTTTCTGTGAAACAGAAGATGCTTCTTGCTCTCAAACTCTTCTTTTGTAGGAAGACAGATACATATGTACTGGTAATGATAGATACACAGGAGAGTCTGCATCTGCTTCAGTATGTAGAAATCATGTGTGAATCACCAGTCAGCCATTATGATACTGAGGATAAATGGAAACAGGCCACCAGCCCTCCTTTTCTAACCAGTGACTTTGCTCAAGGCTTGAGGCAAGTCCAGATTCCCAGACACCAACTGAGGTGTTTGTCACTCCTGAGGGTTACTCTGCAAATGGCTGTGCAGCTGTTGTTTAGTGATAAGTCAGTGAATCATAACATTATGTGGTGATGAAAAATAGATCTTGAGCTATAGCTGTTTATAGCTTTTCAACTGCCTCGGTGGCAAACCTCTGGGATTCATTTAGCTGTAATCATTTGATTCTGAGGGGCACTGTTGTTCATATAAAGATGATGGTCAATGAATTGCCATGAAACCTATGCAAGTGGAGAAAAGTATTTTCCAGTAGAACTTCACGGCAACATTTGACAAAATAATATTGCTCAAACATGTTTTAGGGAATGCAGATTAAGTTCGCCAATAGCAGGTGAGGAGGTTTGACTTCTCATCTCTGTTTTCTTTTTGTCCTATCCCCAGAAAGTAAATCGGTTTGTCTTGTAAAATTTCTAATAAGATTCAGTTCAAAAGACAAAACAGTCAAGAATACAGACTTCAACACAGATATTGAAATATTTGAGGGGTCTTCTGTGAAATAATATCTGGTAACTTTATCACAAATTATTTTATTTTTCTTTTCTTTACCTTTGGAGGAAAATATCAGTAAAATCTCAGGTATTTGGTTGAAAATAGAAATTGTGACTAGGTACCATTTTAATTCTCAAAGGAAAATTGTGTTCACATCTAACAGGAGCATTCCTTTCTGCTTATGTGACTCCCTCTAATGCCAACAACTTTGGTACAGTCTTTTAGATCTCGATATAAGTCATTTCCATCTCTGCCTTGAAATGACGATCAATACTTTGTGATTTCTTCCACATAATTTAATCCATTAGATTTATTGGCAGTGCCAATGCCAAACATCAAATCTTTAATGAAAATGAAGATTAATATTTGGCCAAGTAACCTCAAATCAACAAATGTCTGAAGCATTTGTGTTGCTTGCATTGAACATTGATTTCTTTCTCATGAAAAACAATTCCTCACAGCAGAGAACACTTTCCTGAATCTTTTTCCTTTCCACATGAGTAGGAGGAAAGTGCTTTGAAACAGTCACCAAGGAGCAGAGTCTTTTTGGATTTTAGCTATGTGTTTGCCTACTAATGCAAACCAATATCAGGAACATTCCAGCATCTCCCATTCACAAACCAAATCTTTTTTAAATTTTTAAGGTCCTGAAAAATACTTACTTTGATACTACAATCATTAATTACTGTACAGAACTTATTACAAATTGATCCTAGGTAGTGTCTGTTTCTTTTATTTATTAAATTTCAACAGATTATTGGCTGGTATGATATGAAATAACTTCTAGTTTTCAGAGATAATAGGGAGGTCAAATATACTATTTGTTTTAGAGCAATACATTTTTCTAAAATGAGCACTATCACCACTTAAAAGAAAAATAAAAGAAAACAAAATTCTACCATGTCTATTTAAAGCAAATACTTCTTTTAGCATACAGAAACTCACTCAGAGAAGCATTTGTTCAATGGGAACTCAGCTGTCCATATACTCATATGAGGAGGCACAGCAGGACTTCTCTCAGCAGGGTGGCAAAATGGAGTCCTCTGTAGACAAATGAAACAGCCACCAGTGTTTTATGAGTGGGAACCAAGAAAGCCTGGTCCTAAGTGCTGTAGCCTCATATTGTACTTCCCTGGACATGCTAAACAAGAAGGCATTTTTAACATGTTCACAAGAAGGCATAAATAACAATAAAATGTTCTTCCATACAAACTAACTAAACTATAGTGAAGATGGGCACAACACTGACAACCATAAAGTGTCTTCTGATAATCTCACAGAGATCTGTAACTTTTTCTAAAATGATACAACCCCACACACTGATTCTTAGCACTAGACGATGTCTTCTGCAACTGTGGTGTCAAAAATCTGATAACAAATTCACTGCTCTGTTCCGATGGTGACATTATAGGACTTGATGAGGCACTCCATCCATGGGTATCCATCAATTTTTATTCCCTGAGGACATATCATATTCATGATTGTTTCTAGACTTCTCTGAAGGTCATCATCAGTGAGGACTTCTGATGATGAGATCTTGAAAAAGTTCTCGGAATCCTTGAGGTAAGTGTCCAATACTCCTGTTTCATCATCCAGAGTGAAAATCGTAACAAACACATACTGCAGATGTACAATGCCCAGAACTTCTGCCATAGTGAAAGGAATCCATAGTCCTTAATTAAGAAGGGAATTTAGGTTTTGTATATGTTTCAAGCTTGAACACTGTTTACATGCATAGTGATTTACTTTTCCTTGTATGAGGAATGGTGCTGAAAGGTCTAGCAGCTCCAGGTCCTCAGGGCCGTATCTCACAGGAATCATACTGTGAAACTTTCTCCACAGTTTAGAGATTTCACAGTTTAGAAGCCTTTCTCCTTCTATCAAAATTAGATATGCACTTGAGAGAGGGAGAAGGTCATCATTTTTCATAAAATGAACAACCACCTGCTGTCCTCCTTGGCCTTCAGGGGACCAGACTTTTGAGTCATACAGTGATGTATCTTGCAGCTTGCTATTTGGAGCTTTAGTTGCAGCATCATGCAAAATTTTATCCAAAGTATCCTCAGATGGAACTTCTTGTAAGGAATGGCATTTAGGACAAAGAAGTTTAACAGACTGTCATATAGTACAAATGGGTAACTAAAAACAAGACACACTTGTTTTGTTCTCATTTTTGGTGTTACTATAACTGGACCTAAAGCAAGCAGTAGGCAAGACCTGCAGTTCATGGAAGCTCTCCAAAGCTATAGAGGAACATAGGCCCTTGCCTTAATTTCTCTTGGCTACTAACATATTTTAACTTGTGGTTGCTTCACCCTATTCTTCAAGGATTGCATTTGTAGCTTCACCTCCATTTAGTCCTATGTACTCATAATTTCTGTGCATAAATCAAATTTTTTTTGAAAATTTATTTATTTATTGTATAGAATAAAGTCTCATTTTTTATCCATGTATCCCCTTGCTCCTATTCTCTTCCCCTCCCAACCCCTTCAGGTCAGTCTTCAGCCTCTCTCCTCCCCAGGAGCCATCACCTCTATAGAAAGGGCAAGAGGTCCCAAGGTAGATTAGCTCAGTATCCACTCCAGGCAAATCTGATTTCCTCATCCTAATATCCAGACTGGGTTAGGTGTTCCTTTGGAAAAAATGATATTCAAGGTTCCAGTCCATTCACAGAAACATAGTATGAACCCTCTCCTTGAGGCTCTACATATTGCCCATGCATGTGAACAGTTGCCTATCCTTGGAGGGCTTAGTTCCTTTTCCAGATGGTTCCCAGGTGGCTGTTCTTCATTCAGTGAGCTTCCCAAGGCTCTAGCCAGACATCACTGTGAGAATTTTTCTTCTAGTCTCTATCCCCTTTCTCATATAGAGTCTCCTCCCACACTCTCAGCTGGTCCAGGAACTCAGCCCAGTGCTCAGCCATGTATCCCTATCTTTACTTTTATTCATTGTTGGATATAAGTTATGTGATAGCACTTAGGAGAATATCCTCCTGAGCAAGGTCTCACAAAACCAGAAGGATAAGCAGGGGATTACTCACTCATTAGTGGATTTCAAACCAAAACTAAAGAACACCCAAGCTTCAAACCACAACTACTGAACAGCTTGGGATCTGAAAGAACTTAAGAGAGACAAATTGATTTTTTGTTAAAAAAAAAGTAAGAATACTTTTAATTGCAATGATGTGCACACTGATATTTTAGGAACATCTATTTCAAACTCTTCAAATTAATTATTAAAAATAATCTTGAAGCTAAATAGATAGCTCAGTGATTAAGAGCATATATTGCTTTTGTCATGGGTATGCCCCAGAAAAGATGATTCTGACATGGGTTCAAGTCAATAGAAAGTCCTTATGAGCTGGCTGGCAACTGCATTGGCTGTTGTAGACCTTAATGCAGTCTTAAGCCTTTTTCAGGGTGAGCTTTAAGCACAAAAACATGCATCATGTGTTAATGCACCTCAGTTACAAAACAAACAAACAAAAAAGCCCAAAAAGTTTTGTACATTTGTGGTGGAAATGGTCTCTGTGTGATGTAAATAAAGTAACTGGTTTGGCCTATGTAGAGCACCATAGAAGTGGGTGGAGAATCAGAGGACAGGCAGGTAGGAAAAGGGTGGAGTTAGTCAGTCTCCATCCGACCCCTGAAGAAGACAGACATGTAAGAGATACAGGTGAGCTCCTGGCCACGTGGCAGACAGATTAATGGAAATGGGTTGAATTAAGATAAAAGAGCTAGCTAGTAATGTGCTTAAGACATGGGCCAAACAGTATAAAGCATATAAGTGTCTGATTCATTTCTTTGGGGGATAAAAGCCGCCATGGGCCAGGTTCCAAACCTCCTGGCCCAAATGGACCCAGAAACTTTCTACAACACTTTCCTAGAACTATAAACTTTGACAGTTTAGGTTTTTGTTCTCATTTTAAAATGTACTGCTTTCTAAAGGTTTGGATCAAGATAATGATTTTTTTTGATGGCATCATTTGTGCTAAGATCTGGGGTCCTACTGAGGATGGGCGCCTGTTACTTTCCCCATTGATTTCCTGTGAATAAGAGACTACTCTCTGAAGAAGATGTATATGTGCTTATTACATACATTTGTATGATATTTAAACCAGAGATGACACAACTCAGATAATCATGAATGCTCCAGTGATGGCATATGCCACTCTCATATTATCAGTTTATAGTTGCTGGGGTCAGCGGTGTTCATTTTTGTGGTAGTGTAGTAATTTGTATATTGTTGATGCTCTAGGATATAACTCTGTGTACAGGAAGACAACTCAAATTACACACATTGGGTCATACAATTTTAAAGACATAAAAGTCAGTGGGAAAGTATGGTGAAGAAGAAGAATAGGAGAAGTAAAATGGTATAATAAAAGATTTTGAGGAATTAATATGATTATAGTACCTTATGTGTGTGAAATTCTTAACATGATGAGACTTTATAAAGAAAGAAAAATTTAAATCACCATGAGAGTAACATAAGAATGTGGAAAATATAGCATTCACAATAATTTCTATCATTCTTATCAAAGATCTAACATAACTGAGAAACCAATTATTCATTTTCACAATTTGCTGATTAAGAAAATTATCAAAACCAAAACTAAATAAGTCAAAATTGTTAATTCATGTTCAAAATCACTGTGGTTTGGTTCATTTTCCTTAACTCACTGTGGAATAGCTATGAGACTTGAATGTGGCCTGAAGGTTCTGAATGGTTGCTTATTATGTACATGATAGTAAGCCACTTGCCTAATACTTTCATCAATTTATAAGATGATGAAAAAGAAAGATGATATAGATCAGTGAATTGTTTATGGAGAAAAATAAAGAACCAATACTGTCTCTAATGTACAATAAGGCTCACATAGTTCTATATGCTATATAAAGAGAATATTGGATAGTAACTCCCAAAAGAATTAGAGACATTCCTAAATGTTTATATGTTATAAAATATGGTTTCATCAGACTGGTTAAATCAAATAAAAAGCTACATAAACAAACAGTAATGGCTACATAGAAACAGCTGGGGTTTTGGCAAAGCAGCAAATCACAAGGGAATCAGTTACATTTACTGTATTAAACTTCAGGAAACTATACTATATTTTTGGCATGTGGTAAGAAAAGGTAGAGATCTTACAAGAACTCAATGATACAAAAGTGGGACAAAATAATTAGGGTTCATAGTGAAGTATAATACAGAAGGGACAAGTTGTTTATGTGTAGTCTGTAAGTGTCAATTGATCACCTAGAATGAACTAAAAAAATGGCCTCAGGATTATGATTAATGTGGACTAGTAACAGCCCAAAATATGTTTAACTAAATTAGTCCCAGAAGAAATAGGCTTGTTTGTAGAGCATTGAAGTGTGTATTTCTTTGAGAGCTCAAGTAGCCATAGGACAGCATGCTTGACAGGGCCACATTATAATAGAAGGTAATATTTTTGCTAAAATAAGTTTTTTCTTTTTTCTATACAATCTCATTCACGACTTGAAATAGATAACCCCTTTTAGAGACATTTTGAGTGGCAGGTTTCGGGGTGTTTTTGTAGATCAGGGGAAAGAAAGTCTACAGGCAATTCAGGGAATGTTTGGCTAACATATAATGACCATGCAGGTGAGCAAGGAGTGGGAGATCAATGAGATACCCTGTCACTTAGAAATTGGGATACAGGGTAAATTTATTTTCTTGGCCACCTGGTTGGTAAGTTTAGTTCTCTGTAGGTTATGTATTTGAAAACTTCTTAGTACACCAACTTGCATTGTATATGTGCTCCAAAGGGGAGAAACTTACCAAGAAAATGAACAGTTTCCAAATTTAATAAACGATTGGCTGTGCAAGGGCTGGGCTGAGTTTCATAAGATGGAAACATTTAATACTCAATCATGGAAATAAAAGACAACTTTAGTGATTTAAAAAATAAAGATTAATTCTTTTAAACTGAACAGAAATTTACAACGATATTCATGTAGATATACATCATCATATACATGAGTGTTCTTTGTCACACATATGGAGGATAAACATGAACCAATTTCATTTTGGTTCCTTCAACTAGATGACTCGTATGAGGCATGACTGAATTGTCTGTACTTGTAGATAATTAAGTAAAAGACAAAATATATTAGCATTATGCTAAAAAGATACCAGAAAGAGATGATGTCAAAAACTTATAATTTGCATATTTTTCAAATTTTTTTTGGTGTATATGAAATATGCATGTATGGTTACAAATGTAGTCCCATGCATGCATTTATAGAAGCCAGAAGCAGATATCATGATATCTTTTACTATTGTTGTCTAACTTATTTTTGAAGTAAACTCTCTATACTAAAACAAAACTCTACCTTTTTAGATCAAGTGGCTGGCTCATGAATTGTTCTTCCAATCTGATTTTCTCCTCCATTTACTAACACTAATTTTAATGGTATGTCATATCATATCCAGCTTTTATTTGGAAGGTTGCTGATTGTGAACCAGATTTCTAGCACAGGTTATTTATTTTTAATGATCTTACTGAAAACTATCATAATTTAAAAGTCATCTGCCATAATAGAAAGGTAACAAAGATATAATCGTACGTATTTTGGGGTGTACTCAGGCTCTAGGCACCAGTTTTTCAGGTATATGCAAAGTGAAGTTTTTGTAAGCTAGAATATGTCCTATAGGATCAACAATGTACCTAGATAATGGACAACTGTAAGATAAGTAAAAAGAAATCAGAAAGACATTGTTTCAAATAGAGGAGTCAGATAGGACTTAATCTTCAAAAAAGTTGAAAGAATTTTTTTGACACAATTCAGTGGCAGTTATTATTACTGCTTCTGAGACAGAATCTTGTTATATAGCTAGCTCACGATGACCCCCAAACTCTTTATGATCTTGCTGCTGCCTCCTAAGTGCTGAGTTTACAGACAAATTAAAAAATTAGAATGCCACCATACCCAGCATCAATGGAAATGATGTAATATTTTTTATACATTGTTTTTGTGTGTGTATTTTTAAAGATTCTTCTTATAAAATCCATTCTGACCATAGTTTCCTCTTTCTTTTCTCCTTTCTGCTTCCTCACATCTTCCCTCTTCTCCAAACCCAGTCTGTATCTGTTCCCCACCAGAAAAGGGAAGGCCTCCAAGAGATAACAACCAAACACGAGAAAATAAGACAAGGCAAACACTTTCATATCAAAGCTGGACAAGGCTACATCAATGGGAAGTAAAGAGTTCTAAGAACAGACAAACGAGTCAGAGGGATACAACCACTCCCACTATTAGAAGTCCTGAAAAAACACCTAGCTGAAAGCCATCCATATATGGACAATACCTGATATAGACCCAGGCAGTCATCATGGGAGAGATTCCTACCGGAGGTGGTTAGGAGTGAGTGCAGAGACCCACAGCCAAATATTATTCCAAGAGAGAGTCTAAATTAGATGTCTTCACTCCTCCCCTTAGAGTTTTGGGAACCCTGTGTAAGAGGGGGAGGAAAAACTGTAGGAGGAACCTGGGAGAACATGCCCACTGAATCAACTAGCAGAGCTGACGTGGGCACATACAGACTGAAGCAGCAAGCACTTTATAAACTGTTAATCCTGAAAACCATCACAAGGAGAATATTTCTGACAAATACAAACTATGAGATGGTCCTCAATAAAACTGACCATGTATTTTTGAATGCACAAATGCTGCTAGAAAAAAAGAAACCAAAAAAAATATAGAGAATATTTCACTATATTCACAAGGATATGTGATCCATGATTTAAAAAAATGGATAATAAAAATATCAATATAAACAAAATTAAATGATAACAGAGCATCAGAATTGAATTTCTGATATACTATTAGACTTGATTCTCCAAAATAAGAGCCTGAGTCTATATTTACTTTGGATGTGATCTAGTGAAGAGAAATGAATGGAAAAAGAAAGAAAATTTTCTGTATACATGATGCAATATTAAAGCTACTTATTTTTAGAAATCGGCATGTCAGTAGTTTTAGAAATTCTCAGAAGAGCTTCATAAATTGTACTCCAGAAGAAACACCTAAAAGACAAGGGTGTGGGATACTTCATTTTTGAAAGTGGGTAGCTATTGGTATACCTGTGTCTGAAGGTGAATTTATTTGCTTAGGTAAGGCCTGAAATAGGGAAAAGTAAACACACATGTAAAGCTATGTAAGGATAAATTAAGTTCCTTTGAAGCAGCTACTGCAGACAGAACAGAGTTGCCACCACAATGTGTTGGTAGCAATGTAGGTCAGTCATCTTATTTCCACAATAAATAGAGAAATATGTAAGGGTAAAATATCAAGATGTCATACATTCAGTCTCAAGTGTATCTTGGGTATGTGTATGCATAGGAGTTTCAGAAGAGAAAACCATTGCAGTTATATTTGTTATACTGATATTGGGAGTTCAATTAAAATGTTTTTGTTTTGGCTTTGGTTATGGAACAAGGTTTCAGTAGCTCTGGCTGTCTTAGAACTAGCTCTATAAGCCAGGCTCTCCTGTCAGAGATCTAGCTATCTATGCCTCTGAGCAATGGAAGAAAATGGATGTGCTACCACATATCACTTCATTTTATTCAAAATGAAAGGAAATGGAAATAAAAGTGGTGACAGGACTTTAACAGGAGGACATAAATTATATATATATATATATATATATATATATATATATATATGAGGAAAGATAAGATTGAGACATTGAAAAGTTGGGAATACTTTAGGCTAAAAATAACAACATAAAGTTGAGTAGGTTGAGAACTTGTTATTAATTTTAAATCATGAAGAAATTTAAAATGTATTCTGTAACTGATGATCTTTCTGAATTTTGCATGAAAGATAAAGGACTGTAAACATTGATTCCCCACCCTCAACCTACATTTTAGAGAGAGAAAGAGAAAGAGAGAGAGAGAGAGAGAGAGAGAGAGAGAGAGAGAGAGAGAGAGAAAGTCTGTATGTGTGTGTATGTATGTGTGTATGTTTCTCTACCTTTTGTCTCTGTCTCTGTGTTTCTTGCCCCTACTTCCATTCAAGATTTAGTTATATTATGTAAATTAGATAGAGCAGACTGGAATAGACTAGTAACTGATAAATTAATCACTAAATATGAATAGTTAAAAGTGAAAAAAAGAAATACATACTTAGGAGGAATGTTAAAAAGAAATATTAGCCATAGGAAAGTGATGATTTTCCAATTGGATTTCAAAATATAAAAGGAAAAGTAATCTGTAATAAGTAGAATTATTAGTATCTTCATGTCCATAATTGTATCCTCTGGGCCCTAAGCATGATTTGTGATCAAGAATTGATAAATAAAAAATATTCATTGTAATATTAAAGAGTTGCACATTTGACAAAAGTAAAATTATGTAGAATAGAAGGAATTTCTGCAGAAATGATTAGCTCAATGCTGTGTTTAATTTAGATTGTTTTATAGAGATATTAATTATTTTAAGATTATTAATTGAATTTACAAATTATTTGTATAAAAGTATAGCATGCAGGGGAAGGAACTGGAAATTCAAAACACTTTAAATGTAATAAGACTCAAAAATGAATTCAGTGATAGCCAAAATATAAGAAATATAAGTTATTAATATACAGTAGAGAATTCAATTGGAAGCAGCATTTTCTCAACAATGAGAGAGCATGAAAAAAACTGGAGGAAGTCATGTACAGAAGTCACAGTATCCCTGGAGCTGCACAGAAAGAGGAGCAAGACAGATCCCATTGTGGTGGATTCCGTTAACCTGAATGACAGTTGTGTCCTGGGGTTATAAACACATTTATCACAGCATTAAAATAATTTATTCAAGGAACACAACTTGAGGCTAAAAAGAAGAAATTATAGGGGACAGGAAAGTCACTTGGTTTTTGTGGGTTTGAATGTATATATGTTAGTGTTAACCTGTGCAAATGGAGTTTATTTGAAACTAAAATAGAATCTCAGTATATTTCAAATAGATGATTTATTTATTTATTAATAACTATAGTAAACTATTTATAACTATAAGAACAAAACATCAGAGGAGAAAAATAGTACAAGTCAGAATATTTAACATAGAAATATTTGACCCAATAATAAGGAGAGGATGACTGTCCTAGGGGTACATGACAATACAGGACAATCTCTCAGACCAAACCCTTTCCACATCCAGTGGGAAGAATCTAGAAGTCATAGTACTATAGAACCCATTCTCCACATTGAAAGACGACTTTTGGCACTCTAGCAACTTCCCCTGTAGAATAGTGGTTAAGCAGATAGGTCTACTACATATATCCTCAAATCTTCAGTTCTTCAGCTAGGTGTATTACATGATTGAGATAATCTTTTAACCTCTAAACCTTAAGCTCACTCATTAATAATTTGACAAAATCAGTTGCTATTTTCCTCATTCCCTAAAATAAACTTATAAGTTAGGCTTAAATTATTAAAGATATTTCACATTTAAAATACTCATAAAAATTGAGTAAATTATATTTTTCAAGATAATAAACTTTGAGTTAGTATAGCTGACATAGGAAGCAAGTGTTTACATAATATTTATATCTTAAGGTTAATAGAATATACAACATTTGTTTTTTATATAAACACTGTGTTGCTCAAAGCAATATTGCTCAAGAAAAGAAGATAAAAAGAACAATCAAAGGTGTCAAGGCTGTCATTCCCTTGCCAAAGTTCCCATGGGGTGGTCAATGACTTAAACAAAGCTCCACACAACTTTCAGTCTTATTTCAAGATATTTTTTATATGAAGTATAAAACTGAATTCTCCTATCCAGGCACCATAAACCATAAGAAAAATATATAATACATGTACTCCCTCTAGTTCAAATTTCGTCCAACAAACACTTGCTCAATGTAACTTTGCTTCTGAAAATGTTTCCAATAGGAGACAGTATTAAGTATTGCAGGAAATTTTGTATTATAGAATATGAAAATTTGCAGATTATTTTCTGAGAGTTCATATATAATATAGACAATAAATCCATTCTTCCTAATATACAGGGAATTGAATTTAATATTTTTTGAGTGAGAAAGTCTCTGGGCTAAGCTCAAAAGGCAGCAAAGTTCATTTAACTCTCTATTACATAAGGAGAATATTGTTTTTTCACGTATTCATATATAAGATATTATCATAATTTTCAGGTGACTAGGTTGTAGCCAAAATGGAAAAAGAAATTTTCATTTCCTAAATTCTGATCACATAAATTCTCTCTCTTTCTCCCTTCCTCCCTCCTCCCTCCCTCTCTCTCTCTCTTTCCATATATACATGAGCATGAGCTATGGCTTATGTTAAAGTTCAGAGGGCTGTCTGGATATTTACCACCTGTAACCATCTTATTTTAGGCTACCTGGTCAATTGTTTTCTTGCTCTGTCTCCCATGTTGGCACAGGATCACTCATGATGTAAAATTATTTCACATTTTTTTTCAGCAGGCATTTTGTACTCTGAGTAATTTTTCAGGTTTCAATAATTTTTTTAATCCCAAATCATCATAACATCTAAAAATATGTATTTTTATTAGTTAGTCAAATTATTTATTTGTGATCATAATCATCATTCACCATTTATTTTTAGCCCCTTTCCACACTGGCTTCTTAAATTCTTACTCCCATCCAGACCCTTCATGCAAGTTAATGTCTTCATTTTAGATAGATCTTATGTAAGTAGCTAATGCTACTGAGTGCTTAGTACTGTGTGCACAGGGCTGCCATGATTAACTTGGATCCTATAAGCAGTATCTTTCAGGAATCTGTATCATTTTTCTCCTTTGGTAACCTTCCATTCTCTCTTCTGTAATATTCATCAGACTTAGCAGAAATGTTGTAGGCATCTCATTTAGGATGGGGAACTTAAGAATAACTGATTTTAGCATTTCAACTAGTTAAGAGTTTCAGTGTCAATCCTTAACAATAAAGCTTTCCGATCAAGGCTAAAAATAGACTTTTTAGCACATTTTAAAGATAATCTAGCTCCTGGAGTTAACTTTGGAATGCCATTTCTTTGTATTTTGTTTCTTGCAATGTAACAGTTGGTGGACAAAGCATAAAACACCATCTATTTAGCAATAATTAAAAAAATATTTATGTGCAATTTAAATTCCAGCTGTTCCATTAGCTCTTTGGTCTGGTAACTCTTTAGATGTGAAAGAATAAGTCCATTTACCTATTATTGATATGTCATGTCTACACTTACACAAACTAACTAAATTAATATTTAGCTGCTAGTTGATAAGTGGCCATCCTGAAAGTTTGAGTCATGGAATGCTCATGCTTTCTTTCAATGCTTTTCCACATCATCTGTGTTTGTGTCAAGCACTGATGTCTCATAAGACTTTTTGCTCCCTCTCCATTGTATCTACTATTTATCTCTTGCAACCCTAGTCCTGTTAGTTTTGCAATGTTTTAAATTAATCTGATTGTATCAATATACTTTAAGGTTAAATAAGTTTTATGGAAAAGTTAAATATATTTTTTATTATTTATCAGCAACGGAGGCTCATTGAGGAGCAGTAGGTATTAAACTTAGTGTCTCACTTTCTTACTAAGCAAGCGTTATGGAGATATAGTTCCAGTCCTAACATCAGACATCATCCAATTCCTGTTTTCCAATTAGAAAATCATAAAAAATGTGTACATTTTCAGTATTTTATCAATAAAATATACTTTTTATCAAGATAATTACCTTCTGTATTTCTTAGAGACACTATTGTTTTATAACAGATTAAGTTTGATATGAATATTGATGGAAACATTTGTTTGAAAGTTGTATTTACATGTTAGTAGTTGATAGATTTATTTTCTTTATTTTATTTTAAAAGCTTTTTTCTATATCTACCACTGTTCCTACTCCCTTGCCTTCTTCTGGTCTCTCCCAGTCGTCCTTCAACCCCCCACCCTCTCCTCTTCCTCCCATTCATTCCCCAGGGAGGGCAAGGAATCCCAAGGTGAGTCAGTTTGGTTTGGCATATGCAGATGAGGTAGGTCTAAGTCCCTCATCCCAGTACCAAGGCAGAGTTATGTGCTCCTCTGTAGGAAATGGGTTCTGAGATATCAGTTCATGCACCAGGAATATACTCTAATTGATGGGAACATTTTAATTATACCTTGTTTTATAACTAAACCATAGAAAGCCACTAAAATTCTTATTTATTTTTGACTAGTTCTAGTGAATACATTACTAACAATATGCAGCAAAGTTTTCTATGTGAGATAAAATTTTTTGGAATATAATTAATGTGAAAATTCTGTAGAATTTATTACTGTCTTAGTTACTGTTCTATTCCTGTGGAGAGTAGCTGTGATCAAGGCATCTCTTGTTAAATAAAGCTTGCTAGGTTAGTCCATTGTCCTCATGGAGGGTAACATGGCACCATGCAAGCAGACAGGGTACTAGAGACATAACTGAAATTTCTACATCCTAAACTGTAGGAAGCACAAAAATGGAGAACCTGGACCTAACATAACATATAAAACTCCAAAGCCTACCCTCAATGACACACTTCCTCCAAAGGCCACAGTTCCTAATTCCTCTAATACAACTCAAATAGTGATTCTCGCTAAAGACTAAATACTCAAATACGTGAACTCATAAATATTACATTAATTAATAATTAAGAGGAGCAGGATAATAAGTTTAATCATCCTATTGACTAAGAACATTCATTTGGAAAGTACTAGAAAACCTTAAATCCTCATAAAAATTTATTGAAATTTTCTTTTTAAAATGAATATTTGTTTTTGTCACATTTTCTCTTTATTATTTCTCCTTTGTTCCTTGTATGTGTGTGTGTGTGTGTCTGTCTGTGTCTTCATTCATAGATAGAAATAAAGATAGCATCTTCAACAAATAGTGCTGGCATAAACATAGAAGAATGCAAATAGCTGCATCTCCATCACCATGAACAAAACTCAAATCCAAGTGGATCAAGACATCAAAATAAAGCCAGCTACATTGAACCTGGTAGAAAAGAAAGTAGGAAATAGTCTTGAATGCATTGGCAAATTCCTAAATATGACACTAAATGATTCCTATTTATGACACCAGTATCACAGCCCTTGAGAGCAACAATTGATAAATACATACTCCTGTTATTGCTTTTGCTAAAACTTCAAGAACTTTATTGAATAGATAAGGGGAGAGGAGACAGCCTTGTCTAGTCTCTGAATTTAGTGGGATTGCTTTGAATTTTTCTCAATTTAGTTTGATATTGGCTGTTGGCTTCTTGTAAATCACTTTTATTTTTTTCTTACAATTTTTTTAAATATAGGTCACTTAAGATGAAGTTCACCTCAAGATTTTATCTCAAGTTTTTCTTTTTTTATTATGAATAAAGAAGGTACATTTTCTATCCCTGTACATTTTTAATCAAAGTCCCTTCCCCCTCCCATCACATCAGGTCATTCTTTCTTCTCCACATCTCCCCTTCCCCCCCATGGGCAGGATTTCCCAAGGTCCCAAGATCCCAATATTGCTTAGTTCAGCCTCCACTCCTGGCAAATCCAGTTTTCTCCCCCCAACATCAAGACTAAATCTGGTGTTCCTCTAGGAGGAGTGGGACCCAAGGTGTCAGTGTCAGTGTCAGTACAAGGTGTTTCCGATCCCAAGCTGTTCAGTGGTTGTGGTTTGCAGCTTGGACATATTTTGCTTTTTTTTGTTGTTTGTTTGTTTGATTGTTTTGGGGGGTTTTATTTATTTGTTTGTTTAGAGTCCACTAATGAGTGAGTACATCCCCTGCTTATCTTTCTGGGTTTGTAATACCTTGCTCAGGAGGATATTATGCAAATCCATCCATTTGCCTGCAAATTTTAGGATATCATTTTTTCTTACTGCTGAGTAGTACGCCACTGTGTAGATGTACCACAGTTTGTTAATCCATTTTTCAGTTGAGGGGTATGTAAGTTGTTTCCATGTTCTTGCTATTATAAATAATGCTGCTATGAACATAGTTGAGCTAATGCCATTGAAGTGTGACTGTGCGTCTTTTGGGTATACACACAGAAGTGGTATTGCTGGGTCCTTGGGGAGATGGATTTATTATATTTAGATATTTTCCCTGCATTCCTGATCTCTCCAGGACTTTTATTATAAAGCAATGTTGGATTTTGTCAAAGAGGTTTTTCAACATCTAAAGATATGATAATGTGGGGTTTTTCCTCAATTTGTTTATATAATGGATGACATTTACAGTTTTCTGTATGTTGAACCATCCCTACATTTCTGGGATGAAGCCTACTTGATCATGGTGGATGATATTTTTTACATGTTGTTCTGCATGGTTTGCTAAAAGTTTGTTTAGAATTTTTGCATCAATATTTATGACAGAAATTGGTCTGTAATTCTCTTTCTTTTTGTGTCTTTGAGTGGCTTGGGTGTCAGGGTTATTGTGGATTCATAAAAAAAAGTTTGACAATATTTCTTCAGTTTCAACTCTATGAAACAGTTTGAGGAGTAATGGTATTAGTTTTTCTTTGAATACCTGGTAGAATTCTGTACTGAAACCACCTGGACCTGGGCTTATTTTACTTGTGAGGCTTTTAATGACAGCTTCAATTTCCTTTGAAATTATATGTCTGGTTAGGTATTTAATCTGATTTTGATTTAATTTTGGTAAGTGGTAGCAGTCAAGAATGCTGAGCATTTCTTCTAGGTTTTCTATTTTTGTGGAGCATAGATTTTCCAGGAATGACCTGATAATTCTCTAGATTTCCTAGGGAGTCAGTTTTTTGTCCCCCTTTAATTTCTGATATTATTGGATTCTCTTTCTCTCTCTCTCTCTCTCTCTCTCTCTCTCTCTCTCTCTCTCTCTCTCTCTCTCTCTCTCTCCCTCTGCTTTTTCATTAGTTTGGAAAGGGTTTATCTATCTTGTTGATTTTATCGAAGAACCAACTATTTGATTCATTGATTTTCTTTGTATTGCTCTTTTTGTTTTAATGAAGGAGATACAAATTGGAAAAGAAGAAGTGAAACTACCTTTATTTACAGATGATATGATTGCATGTATAGGTGACTCACAAAATTCAACCAGGGAACTACTACAGCTGATAAATACCTCAGCAAGGTAGCAGGATACAAGATTAACTTGAGTCATGCTTATGATTTTTATTTTCTTTATAGTTATTGTTAACTTATCAGCATTTTCAATTCATTTTACTGTTTTTCTTGATAAATACAAAATAAATAAAAAGTAATAATAAATTTATCTTCATGATTAAAAAAGTAATAGCCTTCTTTTTTCTTCCTTTTTATAATTTTTCTCTATTGTCCTTTATTTTATTTTTATTATGAATAAAGTCATATTTTTTATCTATGCATTCTTTTGTTCAAACTCTCTTCCCTCTCCTGCTCCTTCCATTCACCCTCTCTTCTCGATATCACTTTATCTCCTACCCAGCAAGGTCAGAAGGTCCCAAGGTCCCAAGGTGGCTTATTTCGGCATCCACTCCAGGCAGATCTGCTTTCCTCACCCCAACATCAAGACTTATTCACTCCAAGTTCCTCTGGAGTGAATAAGCTTCAAAGTGGCAGTCTAAGTTGCTTGAGATCCCAAGCTGTTCAGTGGTTGTGGATTGCAACTTGGGAATGTTTGATTTTTGCTTTTTTGTTTAAAGTCCACTAATGAGTGAGTACATTCCTTGCTTATATTTCTGGGTTTGTGATATCTCATGCAGAAGGATATTCTCCAAATCCATCCATTTGCCTGCAAATTTTAGGATATCATTTTTTTTTCTTACTGCTGAGTAGTACTCCATTGTGTAGATGTACCACAGTTCATTAACCTACTCTTCAGTTGAGGGGCATCTAGGTTGTTTCCAGGTTCTTTCTGTTACAAATAATGCTGCTATGAGCATAACTGAGCTAATGTCTTTGGAGTGTGAATGTGCCTCTTTAGGACATATGCCCAAAAGTGGAATTTTTGGATCCTTGGGGAGAGTGATTCCCAGTTTTCTGAGAAACCACCATACCACATTCCAGAATGCCTGAAAAAGCTTATACTCCCAACAGCAATAGAGGAGTGTTCCCCTTGCTCTACAACCTCTCCAGCATAGGCTGTCATCTGTGTCTTTTATCTTAACCAATCTGACAGGTGTTAGGAGGTATCTCAAAGTTGTTTTGATTGGCATTTCTCTGATGGCTAAAGATGTTATGCACTTTTTCAAGAGCCTTTCAACCATTTTTAATTCTTCTGCTGAGAATTTCCTTTTTAGTTCTCAACCCCATTTTTTTGATTGGGTTCTTCAAGGTTTTAGGCTCTAGTTTCTTGAGTTCTCTATATTTTAGAAATCAGTCATCTGTCACTTGTAGGGTTGGTGAAAATCTTTTCCCATGTTGTATGCTGTCATTTTGTCCTATTGACTGTGTCCTTGGTTTTACAGAAGCTTCACAGTTTCAGGAGGTCCCATTTATTGATTGTCGCACTTAGTGTCTATGCTACTAGTGTTACATTTAGAAAGTGGTCACCTGTGCCAATTCATTAAAGGGTATTTCCCACTTTTTTTTCTACCAAATTCAATGTGGCTGAGTTTATGTTGAGGTCTTTGATCCACGTGGATTCGAGTTTTGTGCAGATGATAGGCTTGGACCTATTTGCATTTTCTACACACTACCATCCAGCTATGCCAACCCCATTTGTTAAAGATACTATCTTTTTTCCATTGAATATTTTGGGTCTCTTTGTTGAAGATCAGTTGTTCATAGGTTTATGGGTTAATGTCCAGATCCTCAGTTTGATTCCATTGATCTATAAGTCTGCTTTTATGCCAGTACCAGGCTGTTTTTATTACTGTACCTCTATAGTACAACTTGAGTCTGGGATGGTGATGTCTCCTGAGGTACTTTTGTTGAGCAAAATTCTTTTGACAATCTTAGCTTCCTGTTTTTCCAAATGAAGTTGAGTTTTGTTCTTTCAAGGTCCAAAAAATATTGTGTTGGAATTTTGATGGGCAGTGCATTGAATCTATAGATTGCTTTGGATCTGAGCACAATGTGCCCTGAGTACCCACTGTCCTTTGCAGTCCAAAGTGTCACATTCTTTCTACTACCTCCAAATAGCCCAAGGTCAAGTCTGTCATAGCAATACTCCATGACTGTGGCAGTTTTAAATATTTGCCTTAGAGTTTTTACTATTGTGAGTGAAAATCATGATCAAAAGCATGTCAAGGAGGAAGGGGTTTATTTCATCTTATATTTCAGGTAACAGTCATTCATGAAGAGAAGTCATGGTAGTAACTCAGGCAAAGCAGGAACCTGATGTAGAGAACATGGAAGGGTACTACTTAGTGACTTGCACATCAGGGCTTGCTTGGTCTACTTCCTTATAGCATCCAGGACTCTAGGCCAGGAAACTCTTGGAGCAAATACAAATTAAGAAAATATTCTACTGGCTTGTCATAAGCCTAATTTTATTGAGGTATTTTGTCATGTGAGATTGTCTACTCTCAAATAACTTCAACTAGGGTCAAGTTGACATAAACCTATCCAGCCCAAAATTAGAATCTTTGAAGATTACTGTTTCTCACCAATGTTATCTGAAGTGCTGGTAGTCTCCCAGATTGCCATGACCACCTGCAAAATGCCTTAGAAAATTTAGAAACAGAAGAGTAAGGTCATGGAACCTCCAATTCTAATACATCCTTTGCTATTGATCTATTGATACAGCCTGATATTCACCAATCTTAAGTAAATAATAGCATTCTAGGAGATAAGCCAATTGTCTAACATTAAAATTCAGGATAATTTGCTGAATCTGATGTAAAAGTGAAAAGACAAAACTAAAAAGGCATATTCCAGAGGTCACAGATCTGAAATCCTAAAAGAGTCCACTGTTAAAGAAGAATTGTTAGCAATGTGGGCCAAAGAAATGTATCTTCATGTCTGACATTTTCAGATTAGAGATTATTCTTATTTTTAGGTAATAAATTAGAAATATCCTACTCCATTTTAAGAATGGATTTAATCATTTAATCAGTTAATAAGCATATAGTATAGCCAGGCTGAAAAAATTAAAAATAAATAGAAAAGCCAATACCCTAAACAGAAAAATAAAAACAGATCAAGCTAAACGATTGGCTGGCATTAATGTTGACTAAGGGGACATGGAAGGGTCACTTGGAGATAGACAAGCAGCATGTACTAAGACATGTAGGCATTTTGTTCTTCCATGTGACTGCACTGAAGACACATGTGGCATCTCCTCTCTGTGGAGTGGGCAGCTGCATCAGCTGCTGTAAACAGTATTCATGTGCTTGCCTGCATCTCTCTGACAGAGGCAGCAGCCGAGCTCACACAGAGTGTTGGCCTCTGTTTTACAACTCCTGTGGAAAAGCTATCTCTGGCTGTTCTGCTCTGTGACAGAAACCATTATCTTTGTGTCTCTCTCTCTCAGTATCTCTGTCAGAAAGGCCACCCCTCTTTTTTAAGTCTCTTGGCTGCACTGAAAAATGAGAGAAAATGGGCTTGACTGATGTTTGCAGGGTTCAGTAAGGAAGATTGCTTTGTAATTTATTTCCTGGGGTCTGATTTCCAGAAAGATTGCCAAACCTCATGGTACCCATTTTCAGGACCTTATTCAGTGTGAGAAGTCACAGAGCGGCCAAAATGCTGAGGAAATTGGTGATACTACTCAGAATCAGAGAATGTACAGGGGCAGTGATCTTGAAATAATATGTTACATACAATGCTCAAAGTTTATCGGATACATTTTGCAAATAGCATCCAAACAACCCATTTTCCCCTTCTCCCCAGATGAAAATGAGAAATGCAAGAAAGGCCTATGAAGGGATTCACTACACAAGTGGAGACAGCAACAACATTTTACTCAAATCAGCACTATGCGAATACTTAGATTTCCAGATGTGCTTGAAATGGGAAAAGCAGCTGAAAGAATCTTTTCCACAAGGAGAGATGCTTGTGATTTTTGAAATCTGTTTCCCATACACTGAATTCATTTCTCTTTGTGATGATTGTATCCTTCTTTATTGTCAGTCTCACTTCTTCATACACAAACCAGCAGGCACTTGAGGATGACATCAAGTGGCAGGAAAACAGATATGCTAAGTCTATGACAGTGCCAAATTGCAATTATGACATACAGAATCTCAGTGACTTTATTCTGTGTCTTCACATGAAAGTAAGATCTCCATTCTGCCCATTTCTTGAGACTGATGCAGGTCTTTTATGCTATAAGTATGAATATTAGAATAGATATTCATTTTCTCTAATTTTTACCTTTGTAAAACTGGAGAAAAAGTCACCAACCAAGATAAGCTTTGAAAAGCTATTAATATGTCTAAGGCACAGTGGTATCCTGAGAAAAAAGGAGCGACCGTGGGATAGTGACATATTTTAAGATTCTTTAAACTGAGAATCAATTGTTATCTTTAATCTCAATTTAGCATGATTAATAAAAGGCTAATTGCTGAGTTCTCAGCTTAAAAATGTCATTGAAAAAATCACTAACAACAGCAAATCAATTGAAAATACTGACATGCAATTTGGTAATAGCTTCAGAATTCATGTTTAAACTACATCTAAAGTTTAATTGCTCAACAGGGTTACAAATTCAGGGATTCCCACAATCAAATATAAAGTTCCATAATTCACTATTATAACATAGGACTCAGGAAAATGTTCAAGTAAGAAGTAGCCATTTCTTAACTAATGACTACAATAAATTTTTAAAGTAAGAAATACATAGGCTGGTGTCTGACTGTAGGCTACTGTAATGAAGAAGCACCTATGACCTAAAGGTCAAATGTACTTCTCAGAGATTTAGAGACATCCAAGTCCATGATGTTGGCAGATGTAATGATGTTGAGAACATACTTCCTGATCTGTAGATCATAGATTCTTTCTGTATTTTTATGTTATAAAAAAAAGAATTAGCCAGATCTCCAGACTTTTCTCTTGAAGAAATAATTCTCCAAACATATCTTAAAGCACCCAGCTTTCAATATCATTTGAACCACACAAAGTTATGATATCAACATATATGTGTCTAAGGGTATTACTACTGTTATATTTTTTTCATGCCAGCAGCAATAGGTCTAGGAAAGATGAGGCCTAAAAAACGCTGTGTGATCTAAACCTCATTGGGATTCATGGTTATACTGTCTTAAAACAAAAAATTCATGAAATAAAATCTGTGTTGAAATGTTTTCAGTTTTTCAACACTAGCTGGTATTCAAGAATACAATCAATGTTCTGGAAATAACAACCAGGAGTGATCATCAAACCCAGAGCTTAAGGGCCCACTTCTATTTAAAAAAACAAAACAAAACAAAACAAAACAAAAAGATTCTCACTTCAGAGGCTAATCACAAGTCCCAGACCTGAAGCGCATCTAAACAAAGGACTGTGACTTATGACTTCTTATGTTTCTTTCCTTCCTAATATATATATTATTTTTACTTTACTTGACTTACATTAACCTACCTATAAGAGAATTCAGGTAGATAGTGCAGTAAAACATAGAAGACACCTGAGCACTGAAGTATCTGAACATGTGAGAGTGAGCTAATGTCATGCAGTATATTTATTATCACATATACTCTCTAATCACTTTTAATCTGTGTTTAAAGGGGTTCCATTGTATAGAAATAATTTATTATACAGTGCCTTTCATTCTTTATTCTACTATTCAACTTCTCTTCCCTTGTAAAGGTTTCAAGGAATGGTAGAGAAAAAACTCTCAACATGTAATCACTTGATGATTTTTCCCCCCTGGAAAATGGTCAGTATTTTGAACCTATGAAGGAGCCTACTGAGATTTACCTTTTGAGTATATTCTAAAGTGGCATATGGCATATTGTGAATAAGAGCATCTCATTTCTTTCTTTAATTTGGGTTTCAAAATATCTGTTATAAAATCAAGAAACAAAGACCAAATGTTATAATCAAAGATGCTATGTCAACCCTATCTCTCAGAAAATCATGAGCATTTGGAAAACTTTGTTCTAAGAACTGAATATGAATATTGAATATGTATGTGATTGCATATCATAACATTACAATGAGTAACAAATAAACTTTCCATATATTGCAGGTGATACAGATGAGAAGACGCCTGAGTACAGATGCTCCAGTTTTGAGTAGAGATTCTCACTATAGAGTCTAGATGTTCTACTGCCCAGAATTCTTAGTATTTTCATAATTCTGGAAGATTTCTGATTCACTTTGAGAATTCTTAACTGAGACTTTGTAACATTCTTGGTCTTGAGGAAATTGTTGGTAAGATAACTATATTCAACCTTCAATATCCAAATTAAAGCCAGGGTTGAAGAGTTGATGATACTGAAAGTTTTGGTCTATTAATCATTTATGTGATCTTTATGTCATTAATTTCTTATCCAGAAAATCTTTATGTGTCAAGTCAACAGTACCTTACCAGAGCAACAAAGACTTTTCTACAACAAACAATTTAGAGGCTGTTTAAAACTTACTGATAGAAACAGGAAATACAGATGAAATATTTTTTAAGTATTATATGATAGACTATAACAATGTACCTAATTGGGAAGAATATTTATCTTTCTCATTAAGAACCATATATTAAAATCAACATTGTAAATGTATGTTCATTACTCTATGATATTAGCAACGAACTCTATTTTTATCACTGTCAATTATCTATCTACCTACCTATTTCTCATCTATCTACCAAACTATATATCTATGTATCACCTACTATTTAACTATCTATCTACAATTTATCCATCCTCTTATAAACCAGGTTTCTCATCCTGACCTAGAACAGTTGAACTGCAATTAAGGTTCATTCACACACTATTTTGTAGATACAGAGACACATGAAAGAAATAAGTGGCTTCTATAAATTCCCCTAGTTGATGGACATGATGAAATTTAAAGTCTGAAATTAACAGGTTTGTGTTCTTTATTCTAATTAAAATAACTTTCACTACAGGGTCATTTTATTCATGGTTCAGTCTTTAGTTAAACAACATGAAAGAGGAGAGAAAATGTTATCAATAGTAGAACATACTATGTTCCATATCAAACATATAAAATGTGTAAATATTTAAATGAAGGTGACAACATCAAGCATTATTTCTTTGTATAAATAATACAGATTTGAAGTATATTTGATATTTTACCCAATGTTAAGAGTTTACACTAAAAAAATCCATAATTTTCAATTCTCTTACACTTTTTAATTATATACTTCCAAGGTGTGGGTTGCAAGAAAGGTAATATTTAATCAGAATTTTTTGGCACAAACAAACTGATTCCATATAGATATGGTATCTGGGGAACACTCACATGGTTCCTTGTTAAATACATTTCCTTGTTATTTAAATGCAGACTTTAAAATCCATATTGGAGTTCCATTAACCTGCCAATTAATACAATAATTAACTCATTACCTTAATGGTACTATAATTATCTGTTAGCAATGATTGCTTTTTAATTTTTCTGAAGTCAGAGTCTAATGGTTTTATTTATGCCTCCCATAAGTAATTTTCTTACTTTGTCCTTTCCCCTGTGCAGGTTATAAGTGTGAAGCAGGGAATCTCTGTAATGTGTTAGCTCATTCCTGTCTCCCCAATAGTGTTTCAGAACTAGGTTGCCTCTAAGAAAAAAATACAAGAGAAGGTGAAGGAGGTAGCCATAAAGTAGTATTTCACAATGTTATGTCTCTTTCCTGACCTGAGCTGGAATATGCACTTTTTCTTGGCAAGTCTCAGTTCAGTTAATATCACTGTTTCCAGAATGATTAATCAGAAATGCCATGAAACAAATATAACAGTGTAATATACTTCTGTTAGTTTTCTAAAAGAACCTCTTGCCTGCTATTCTGAAATCAAAAGCACTTATAATGTGATACTGTTATCAGGATACAAATCAAATTGAAATCATAATTCTCAATTTCATGAACATATTTAACATAAATACTAACTTCATATGTGATCTGTAGCTAAGGGTAATCATCAAAAGGTCAATTTCCTCTTAAGAAACAGTGAAGCAAGGTACCTAGAAGATGGCTCAGTGTAAGGACATTTAAAACTTCTCCAGAATACTTATATTCAGTTCTGAGAAACTCTATGTGGCTCAAACCCATCTTTACTCCAGTTCCAGAGTATCTGACACCCTCTTTTGGCCTCTTTGGCTTCTGCATGCGTATAGTGCACACATGAACATTCAGGCAAAATATCCTTACATGTAAAAATCAAGTAACAAGAAAAAAAAAAAGGAAGAGAAAGTCAGAAGCAAAGAGAAAAAGAATAAGTAATAGTAGACGACTTAGGAATAAGTTCGGAAATATAATGCAACCTTATCAAAGGCATGGCCTTAGGTTCCATTCCTCATAGCATTTTAAATATAGAAAGGAAAAATTGAAGTCCTTCCTACAGCTATTTGTTAAGTTTGAATATTAACGCAAGATCAGTCATTCCTGCTGATCTCACAATAACTTTGCATTGGGTATAATTATGTACCTTAAGATAAAGATTGGAGTGGGAGGTGCCAAACCATAAAACTGCTGGTGTTTGAAAAGTGGTAAGTAATTTATAAATTAGAAAGTTAGATAAGATAGACAGATGATAGAGATAAATCGATGATAGTTAGATATAGGTAGGTATGCAGGTAGATATTTTCTATGTCAATTTTACCAGGAGAAATACTCTGGCCTGCCCAAATTCAAAATCACATTTGATATAGTCTAAATGAAAATGGCTCCTATAGGCATATATATATATATATATATATATATATATATATATATATATATATTCAAATACTAGGCAACCTGTTACATGAACTATTCAGGGAAGAATAGAAAATCTGACCTTGTTGAAGAAGGTATGTCATTGAGAATTGGCTTTTAGGTTTCAAAAGTATACTACCTGAGGATCAAGACTTGAGCTTTCAGCTATTCATTGCTCCATTGTTTTAGAATCATCTCCTCTGAAACTGTAAGCCAAATTAAACTCCATCTTTTATAAGTTGCCTTGGTCATGGTGTTTTATTACAGCAATAGAAAAAAATCTAGTGTAGTAATAACATCCTGAACCTATGAGGGTGAGCCTAGTGACAATTCATAGTAATGAATATATGGAGTCTGATTTGGCCATCTTTTGTAGCTATGCAAGATTTCCAGTAGCAGGCGGTGGTAGTTGCATGTTGTCAAGTTGTTAGATGAGGGGGATCCAAGGAGATTTCCAAACAACTGGAGCAGATGATAAAGCAGAATTTCTTTATAAAAAGTCACAGATAGACTTCATTGCTGAGGACAAGACTCACACAGTTAACTTTAGTGTCAATAGTTGAGCTTGTAACTGCATGGAGCCTTCACCCCAATGTACTAGTCTCATCGGTGTGGGAAGATTTTCTGTAAACTACCAAAAGAGAAACCAAGACCTCAACCCAGCCATTAAAAACCTGCAGCCTAAAATGTGTTCTAATGCAAGATGTACTGGGGCAATTGTAATGTAGGGCAACACTGGTTTAATTAGAGGCCCAGACCACAACAAGCAGCCCATGCCTGACACTGTCTGAATGGCCTCAATCCTGATAATAGATAACTGAGAAACCTAGGGTAGAACCAAACACAAAGGGCAACAAATAAATAGTAGATGAATTAATTTTTGCTATTGAGACTGTGTTATCTCATAGACAGTTATTTTGTCCTGTTGTCATCACAATAGCTTCCTCTGGTAGCAAATAGGAGATGGTGCAAATACCCATAACCAGATAAAATCTGGAGAGTGGAAAGGGAAATTAGAGGTCTCTTAGGGTCACTCCCCTTGGAGATCAGGGAACCTTGCAGAATGGAAAAAAATGGATAAAAAGATTGTAGAGGCCAGGATGGATGAAGGTATGGAGGACATCAGGAAAATATGACCAATGAATCAATTAAGAAAGGTTCATAGAGACTGAATCTGCAAAGATTTGCCTACATGTGTCTGTATCAGGTCCTCTGCATTTATGTTATTGCTATGTGGAACTCCTAAAAGTGGGAGCATCTTATGTTGGACTCTTTTGCCAGTTTGGTGGACTCTTTTTTCCTTCTTGATAGGAGGGCCTTTGCCATGTCTTATTGCACTTTATTTTTATGTGTTTGGTTGTTGTCTCTTGGAGACCCCATTTAAAGGAACAGTAAACCTAGATTGTATTTTTTTTTTCAAAATAATAACAGGAACATTAGGATAATAAACTCTTCATTTTAATAACTAAATCAAGCCATAAAACTCTCTATAACTGATCATTTAACTAAAAAAAAATAAGATTCTTAGATAGTTTTATTTGCTGAAAACTGGTAATCATATCATGTTATTGGTATTATAGCAAGATAATGGTGAAAGCTTTGTTGATGCACCAAGGTTGGAAAACCATTATGTCAGGTTGGAAGATTTTCACTTAATAATAAAAAATCTTCAGTTCATTAAAAAGCATTATTTTCTTCAGGAATACCCGAATCCAGGCTGTGGGCTTCATGAAAAGCAATACAAACATGTATGAATATGAGTCCTTTGCCTGTATCCCTTTAGATTAGTTCTGAAAGCTTCATTTTTAATGCCATGTAGCAGAAACCCAAATTCTCAAATTATACACACACATAAATAAAACACAGAGAGACAGAGACAAATAGACAAAAACATATGTATACACACACACACACACACACACAAAGAGAGACAGACAGAGAGAGAGAGAGAGAGAGAGAGATTGATTTATGTCAAGTTGACACAAGTTGATATTATTTCGGTAGAATGACTCTCAACTGAGAAAATGTCTCCTTGAAATTGGCCTATAGACAAGTCTGGGATGTGTTTTCTTAGTTTAGAATTAGCCTGGAAGGGAACATTGGATGGGGGTGTCACCAAAAGGATTCTCGTCATGCTGTAAGACAAAGAGTCAAGCTGGTAAACAGCATTCCACCATGAATCTGTATTAGCTCCTTCCTTAAGGATCTTACCCTGTTGAATTTTTGGACTGACTTTCCTCAGTGATAAACTGTGATTTGGAAGCATAAGATAAAATAAACCTGTTCTTCCCTGCATTGCTATAGGTCATGTTATTTTATCACAGCAATGGACATCTTCACACACACATACACACACACACGCCAAATAGATAAACAAAATAATTGACACATACACATATATTTCAAAGGATATATTAGAGAATTTTAAATGTTTCACTAGTGCCCATGACACTAGGCACTTTTGATTATAGTAGCACTGATGGGTCCCATATGAAACACCTTTAAGGTGTATGGAAAATATTGCTTGGTTATTTAGAATTCACAGGCATAGACAAACTAATAAAAGTTAGTTATATTGAGTGGGAGTATAGAATCAAGACATTATATATATTTAAATCTGAAAATAACATCATGCTGGATGGGGCTTAGGAAAGTCAAAAACTTTCCTCTCCCCTCTCGAATTCAATGAACTGAGCGCTGATAAGGACTGCGAAGACCAACTAAAGTGTTTATGCTTTATATCAGAGTGTCCAAAGGACAATAAGTGACACTATCTATGATGGTCTGAATGAGAATGGCCCTGTATAGGCTCATATATTATGCATAAGAAGTGGGACACTTTGATTGTATTAAATGGATTAAAAGGTGTGGATTTTTTAGGAAAGGTGTAAGTATGTCATTGAGGTTGGGCTTTGAAGTTTTTTTTTATATACATTTTATTTGGTGAATTTACCTCATGCACCCCTTAAACTCAGTTATCACTCTTCTCAGTTTCATACCCACACTTGTGTTCTCACCATTTACAAAAACGCCCATTCATGCTGCTCATTTACTTACTGGAGTATAATTAAACTCCCTGTGGCCAGACCCTTAAAGAAAACAAATCTTTATTCACTCACACAACTCTGCCAGCGGCCATCAACACAGAAGTGAGGTACTTTGTCATTTAGCTATGCTCTATGTTGAGCTCTTGTATACACTGACATCTTTTTTTTTTTTTTTTTTTTTTTTTTAAGTCCACTAATGAGAGTACATCCCCTGCTTCTCTTTCTGGGTTTGTGATACCTTGCTCAGGAGGATATTCTCCAAATCCATCTATTTGCCTGCAAATTTTAGGATATCATTTTTTCTTACTGCTGAGTAGTACTCCATTGTGTAGACGTACCACAGTTTGTTGATCCATTTTTCAGTTGAGGGGCAATTAGGTTTTTTCCAGATTCTTGCTATTAAGAATAATGCTGCTATGAACATAGTTAAGCTAATGTTTTTGGGGTGCAAATGAACGTCTTTAGGATATATACCTAAAACTGGTATTGCTGGATCCTTGGGAAGATTGATTCCCAGCTTTCTGAGATCCTGCCATACTGCATTCCAGAGTGGATAAACAAGTTTACACCAACAATGGAGGAGTGTTTCCCTCACTGCATCCACTCCAGCATAAGCTGTCATCTGTGTTTTTGATTTTAGCTAAGCTGACAGGTGTAAGGTGATATCTCAAATGTGTTTTGATTTGCATTTCTGTAATGATTAAAGATGTTGAACAATTTTTCATATGCCTTTCGGGCATTTGTACTTTTGCTGAGAATTTATTTTTTAGTTCTGAACTTCATTTTTAATTGGATTATTAAGAGTTTTGGCCTCTAGTTTCTTGAGTTCTCTATATATTTAAGAGATCAATCTTCTGTCACTTGTAGTGTTGGTAAAAATCTTTTCCCATTGTGTAGGCTGTCATTTTGTCTTATTGACAGAGTCCTTGGCCTTACATAAGCTTTCAGTTTCAGGAGTTTCTACTTACTGATTGTTGTTCTTAGTGTCTGTGCTACTGGTGTTATATTTAGGAAGTAGCTACATGTGCCAAGGTGTTAGAAGGAATTTCCCACTTTCTTTTCTATCAAGTTCAGTATAGCTGGGCTTATGCTGAGGTCTTTAATCCACTTGGATTTGAGTTTTGTGCAAGATGATAGGTTTGGATCTATTTGCATTTTGCTATATACTGTTATCCAGTTATGCCCACACAATTTCCTGAAGATACTATCTTTCTTCCATTGAATATTTCTGGCATCTTTGTCAAAAATTAGGTGTATATAGGTAGGTAGGTGAATGTCGAGGTCTTCAATTTGATTCCATTGATCCACAAGTTTGTTTTCATGCCAGTACCAGTCTGTTTTTATTAATGTACCTCTACAGTATAATTTGAAGTAGGAGATGGTGATGCCTCCTGAGGTTCATTTGTTGAGTAAAATTGTGTTCACAATCCTGGCATTCTGTTATTCCAAATGAAGTTGATTATTGTTCTTTCAATATCTGTAAAAAAATTGTGTTGGGATTTTGATGGGAATTGCATTGAATCTGTAGATTGCCTTTGGTAGAATTGCCATTTTTACTATGTTGATCCTACCAATTCAGGAACATGGGAGAGCTTTCCATTTTCTGATATCCTCTTCAATTTCTTTCTTCAGAGATTTAAAGTTTTTCTGAAACAGATCTGATAGTTCTTTGGTTATAGTTACACCGAGGTATTTAATGCTATTTGCAGTTATTATAAAAGGTGATGTTCCCTTATTTCTTTTTCAGCACTTCCATCTTTAGTGTATAGGAGGGCTACTGATTTCTTTAAATTAATCTTCTATCCTGCTACATTGCTGAAGATGTTTATCAATTGTAGAAGTTCCCTAGTAGAATTTTGTGGGTCACTTAGGTATAGAAACATATCATCTACAAATGAAGATAGTTTTACTTTTTCTTTCCCTATTTGTATCCCCTTAATCTCGTTTCCTTTTCCTATTGATTTAGCTAAAATTTTGAGAACTATATTGAATGGGTAAGTGGAGAGTGGACAGCCTTGTTTAATTCTTGATTTTAGTGCGATTGTTTTGAATATTTCTCCATTTAGTATGATGTTGGCCATTGGCTTTTTGTAAGTCACCTTTATTATATTTAGGTATTTTCCCTATATTCCGGATCTCTCAAGGACTTTTATCATAAAGGAGTGTTGGATTTTCTCAAAGGTTTTTCAGTAACTAAGGAGATGATCATGTGTGGTTTTTTTTCCTTCAATTTATTTATATGATGGATGACATTTACTGTTTTCTGTATGTTGAACTGTCCCTGCATTTATAGGATGAAATCTACTTGATCATGGTGGATGATTTTTTTATGTTGCCGGATATAGTTTGACAGAATTTTGTTGAGAATTTTTGCATCAGTGTTCAAGAGGGAAATAGGTCTGTAATTCTCTTTCTCTGATATGTCTTTGAGTGCCTTAGGTATCAGGTTATTGTGGCTTTATACAAAGAGTTTGGCAATATTCCCTCAGTTACTCCTGTATGGAAAAGTTTGAAGAGTATTGGTATTAGCTCTGATAGAACTTTGCACTGAAACCATCTGGGCTTCAGCTGTTTTTTATTTGGGAGACTTTTAACGAGAGCTTCAATTTCCTTTGGTGTTATAGGACTATTTAAGTCCTTAGTCTGATTTAGATTTAATTTTGGCAAATTATGCCTGTCCAGAAAGCTGTCCATTTCTACTAGGATTTCCATTTTTTGTGGAATATAGATTTTCAAGGTATGACCTGATTATTCTCTGGATATCCTGAGAGTCTGTTGTTATGTCCCCCCTTTCATTTCTGATTTTGTTACTTTGGATAATCTCTCTGTTTTTGGTTTGTTTGCATAAGGGTTTATCTATCTTGTTGAGTTTCTCAAAGAACCAACTTTTTGATTCATTGAGTCTTTGTATTATTCTTTTTGTTTCAGTTGTGTTGATTTCAGCTCTAAGTTTGATTATTTCTTGTCATCTACTCCTATGTGAGTTTGCTTCTAATTGTTATAGGGCTTTCAGATGTGCTTATATTTCTCTTGTGTGGGATTTTTCTAGTCTTTTCATGTATCTAGTGCTATGAATTTTCCTCTTAAGACTTCTTTCATTGTATATTATATGTTTGGGTATGTGGATCCATTTTTGTTAAATTCTTGGAAGTCTTTGATCTCTTTTTTAATTTCTTCCTTAACCTAGGGGTGGTTCAGTTGAATGTTTTGTTTTCGTGATTTGGTAGGCTTTCTGTGATTATTAATATTGTTGAGCACTAAATTTAGACCATAGTGATCTGATATGGTACAAGGAGTTATACCCATTTTTTATACCTGTTGATATTTGCCTTATGACCTAGTATGTAATCAATGTAATCAATTTTAGAGAAAGTTGCTTGGGGTGCTGAGAAATATATGTATTCCTTTTTGTTTGGGTGGAGGATTCAGTATATATCTACTACATCCATTTGAGTCATAACTTTTGATAGATCCCTTATTTCTCTGTTGAGTTTCTGTCTGGTTGACCTATTCAAAGGTAAAAGTGGGGTATTGAAGTCTCCCACTATTAGTGTGTCAAGTTTGATGTGAAGTTTAAGCCATCGTACCATTTGTTTTACATATGTATGTCCCTAGTGTTGCGGACATAATATTCAAGAAATTTCATCTTGGTGGATTTTTCCTGAGATGAATAAGTAGTGCCCATCCTGATCTCTATTTTATTGATTTTAATTTAAAATATATTTTGTTAGATATTAGAATGAGTATACCAGCTTGTTTCTTAGGGCCGTTCATTTGGAAAGTCTTTTCTCAACCCTTTACTCTAAGCCTGTGTCTGTCTTTAAAGTTAAGGTGTGTTTCTTGCATTCAGCAGAAGGATGGTTTCTGTTTTGTATTCATTGTGCTAGGGTGTGTCTTTTCATAGGTGAATTGAGTCCATTGATATTAAGGGATATTAAGTACCAATGATCAATACTTTCTGTCATTTTTGGTAGTAGCTTGTATTTCCTTTTATGGGGTGGTGTTTTTCTGTGGGTTTATCAATTGTTTGTGGTCACGTGGGTGTTTTTGGTTTCCTTAAGTTGGAGATTTCCCTCTAGGGTTTTTTGTAGGGATGGATTTGTGGTTAGGTATTGTTTAAATCTGGTTATGCTGTGAAATATCTTGTTTACTCCATCTATGATGACTGAATGGTTGGCTGGATACAGTAGTCTAGCTTAGCAGTCTGTAGAATGTCTGACCTTCTTGCTTTCATTGTTTCTATTGAATAGTCAGATGTTATTCTGATGAGTCTGCCTTTATAGGTATTGGGCCTTTTCCCTTTGCAGTTCTTAGTATTTTTGTCATTGTTCTGTAGGTTTAGTGGCTTGATTACTATATGGCAAGCAGATTTTTTAACATGAGTCTAGTCTATTTGCTGTTCTGTGGGCTTCCTATATCTTTATAGACATTTCCTTCTTTAGACTGGGAAAGTTTTCTTCTATTGTTTTATTGAATATATTTTCTGTGCCGTTGACCTGGTATTTTTCTCCTTCTTTGATTTCACTGACTGAACTCTCACCTCTCAGCCCCGTGCCCAGGGATTTTGCTGTTCCCCTGCTGTTATTATGCCAGCGGTGTTCTGGGTGGCCTGTGTTCTGCACCAAAGCTGAGTGCCCCTCCCAGGACCGAGGTTTAGGTCCACTTTGAGGTTTTCAAAAGCTCAAACATGACCCAGTGTTTCTGTCTCTTTTTCTCTTGGCCTCATCAATTAGGAAGTAGAATTCACAAGTATTTCTCCAGCATCAGACAAGTTATGCCTTCTATCATGCTCCTTACCAGGGTAGTAATTGACTAAGCCTCAGAAATATAAGTTCCCAATTAAGTGCTTTCCTTTATGGTCATGGTAGCTTCACAAAAGTGTAATTAACAAAAATGAAAACACTAATAATAATAGAACATGCTTTTATTATCTTGACATAAACTAAGCAATGTTTAAGATCCCTAAGTTTGTAGGGACCACAGTAGATCAATTTTTAAAGACAATTGCATTAATATTATTTCACTCACTCAGAAAGTAAACATCCAACTTTATAGACATTGATTTCTTTCTATTAATCTAGAACTTCAAATCCCTTATTCTTCTATCTGACAAATCTTCAGTACAATGCTTCTTTGTTTAATCAGGTCTTGGCCCTAGGTTATCTTAAGGATAAGGACATTTTTGTTGTCTCAATTAAACTGTCTCATTGTCAGAAACAATTTTGTTCTAACAGTGTTAAATGCAGTTGCTTTAATGAAGTGAACTGCTTCCCCTGTTCATTAAATGCCACCTGACTGCTGTTGGCTAACCCCAAGTTAATGAAGGAGCTTCACATTATTACCTCTACATTAATCACAGAGAAATGTTGTGGAAGAGTGTAGGAGACCTTTGATGAGCTCTGTTGAGGCATACCTTCCTTGGAATCCAGTTTTCCATTATATAGGAGGTCAAAATACCCAAGAGTTTATAATGACTCATTTATACTAGCAACTTACATTACAAAACCCATTGTGGACTTATTTTCTACAGATTATAGTTTGATAAGACTTTTATTTATTACAGAGTAATTTTAGAAAAAAACATAAGTTAATAGACTGAGAAACAATATTGCCAACACAACAGCAACTTTGTAAAAATATTCTTGGATATAAACATAGTTGTGCTCAGATCTTCAAAAATGATTATATTCATTATTTGTTTGTTGTTATGAGTCTGTCTGGGTGTGTTTGTGTTTGTGTTTTAAATAGAAGCTACAGAATTCATTGAAGTTAAGCTCCTGATCAAAACTAAACATCATCTATTATATATATTCTCTTACAAACCTTTTTTCTTAAGTCATAGCACACATCTTTCTTCCTGTAGTGTACCTTTCAAATATGCTTTGTACAATTTGTAGTTATTTTTACAACGGGGAGCACAAACTATAGCAGGCGCAGATAAAATATGCCTGTCACATTCCCCCCAGTCTCAGCTGTTGCTGAGGGAATTTGCTCGGCTACCCACCTCTACCTCCAACTGAGCGAACAGATAATGAATGGGTTCCCTGAAGGACAGACTCAGACACCGCCCAGAGAGGTGACAGGAGGCACACAAGCCTGAGTGCCAAAACTGACCAGGAGCCACCTAAATGTGAACCACTGAAGCCATGGGCAAATGTCAGTGTAAAAACTTACATAATAATACAAAGAACAACAAGGTAACTCAAGAAGAAAGTGGCAATCTCACAAATACAAGACCTGAACTGAGCAATGAAGAGGAAACAGATGGAAGCAACACCAAAAATTCCTTTTTGATGATCATCAAAGCACTCAAAGAAGATGTGAAAAATAGCCTTACAGAAATAGAAGAAAATATAAGCAAAAAATTGGAAGAGATGAACAAATCTATGAAAGAAACAGGCCAGGAACTAAAAGCTGAAATAGAAGCAATAAAAAAGGCACAAAATGAGGCAAAGATGGAAATAGAAAATCTGAAGAAAAAAGCTGGAACCACAGATTCAAGCATAACAAACAGAGTTCAAGAGATGGAAGATAGAATCTCTGAAGTGGAAGATTCAGTAGCTCAAATAGATACATCAGTCAAAGAAAATAGTATAACTAAAAAAGCCATAAATCAAAATGTCCAGGAAATATGGGACACCATGAAAAGACCTAATTTGAGAATAATAGGAATAGAAGAAGAAGAATACCAGCTGAAAGGCACAGATAATGTTTTCAATAAAATCATAGAAGAAAACTTCCCTAACCTGAAGAACGAAATGCCTATAAAGATACAAGAAGCTTCCAGAACACCAAATAGATATGACCACCCAAAAAAGTCAGTGCGCCACATTATAATCAAGCCACAAAACATACAGAAAAAAGAAAAAAAATTAAGAGCTACAAAAGAAAAGGCCCAACTCACATATAAAGGCAGACCCATTAGAATAACGCCTGACTATTCATTGGAAAACATGAAAGCTAGAAGGGCTTGGCCAGAAGTTATACAGATGCTAAAAGAGAATGGCTGTCAAACTAGAATACTATACCCTGCAAAATTATCAATCACCATAGATGGAGTAAACAAGGTATTTCAGGACAAAGTTAGACTGAAAGAATATCTACCAATTGAGCACTACAGAGAGTATTAGAGGGAAAACTCCAACCTAAGGACCCCAGATACACCCATGAAATCACAAACAAACAACAATTTTTTCAGAAGAATACTCCAGAGAACGGAAATACAAGCAAGTTACCACCAAAAATGGCAGAAAATATCAATCAATGGTCACTAATTTCCCTTAATATCAATGGTCTCAACTCCCCTATAATAAGTCACACACTAACAAGATGGATACAACAACAGAAGTCATCCTTCTGTTGCCTACAAGAAACACACCTCATCCGCAAAGACAGACAAAGGCTTAGAATAAAGGGTTGGGAAAAGATTTTCCAGTCAAAAGGTCCTAAGAAATAAGCAGGGGTTGCAATCCTACCATCTAAAAAAGTAGACTTTAAGCTAAAAGCAATTAAAAGGGACCAAGATGGTCACTACTTATTCATCACAGGAAAAATTGGTCAAGAGGAGATTTCAATCTTGAATATTTATGCCCCTAATATAAGGGCACCTACTTATGTAAAAGAAACACCGCTGAAGCTCGAATCCCACATCAATTCTTACACCCTAATAGTGGGAGACTTCAATACCCCACTTTCAATCCTGGATAGATCAACCAGACAGAGTTTCAACAGAGAAATAAGGGGTCTAAAAGTGTTTATGATGCAAATGGATTTACTAGATATCCACAGAAGCTTCCAACCAAACGCAAAGGAATACACATATTTCTCAGCTCCTCATGGAACTTTCTCCAAATTTGACTGCATAATTGGTCATAAAGCAAATACCAACAGATACAAAAAAATGCAAATAATCCCTTGTAACATATCGGACCACCAGGGTCTAAAGTTAGAGTTCAACAACATCAAAACCCAAAGAAAGCCTACCAACTCATGGAAACTAAACATCACTCAGCTGAACCATCTCTGGGTCAAGGAAGAAAATAAGAAACAAATCAAAATCTTCCTAGAATTTAATAAAAATGAAATCACAACGTATCCAAACTTGTGGGACACAATGAAAGCAGTCTTAAGAGGAAAATTCATAGTGCTAGATGCCTATATGAAAAACCTAGAGAAATCCCACACTAGAGAACTAACAGCTCAGCTGAAAGCCTTAGAACAATTAGAAGCGAACTCACCTAGAAGGAGTAGACGGCAGGAAATAATCAAACTTAGAGCTGAAATCAATACAATTGAAACAAAAAGAACAATACAAAGAATCAACTAATCTAAGAGTTGGTTCTTTGAAAAAGTTAACAAGAAAGATAAGCCCTTAGCCAAACTAATCAAAAAACAGAGAGAGTGTTCAAATCAACAAAATCAGAAATGAAAAGGGGGCCATAAAAACAGACCCCCAGGAAATACAGAGAATTATCAGATCATATTTTGAAAATTTGTAATCCACAATAATGGAAAACCTAGAAGAAACGGACAGCTTTCTGGACAGGTACCATCTACCAAAATTAAATGAAGATGAAATTAATTACCTAAACAGGCCTATTACCATTAACAAAATTGAAGCTGTCATTAAAATCCTCCCCAAGAGTTGCAGAGAAGAAAAATGATCAGATGTGGTGAGAGGGGGAAGAGACCTTCTATAAGGATATACAGGGATGGAAAAAAAAATTCAGAGGGAAAGCTGAACACAAAGAAAATATATGTGTAGTAATCTTATTTGAATTTCGACCCTTGATAAGCCATGCTTATGATTATTATCCTCTGTATAGTTATTGTTAACTCTTCAGCATTTTTTTAAAATTCTTTTTACTGTTTGTTTGATAAATACAAAATAAAGAAGAAAAAAAAAAAAAAGAAAAAAAAAATCCTCCCCAAAAATAAAAGCCCTGGTCCAGATGGTTTTAGTGCTGAATTCTACCAGACATTCAAAGAAAAATTACTACCATTACTCCTCAAACTATTTCACACAGTAGAAACTGAAGGAATATTGCCAAATTCCTTTTATGAGGCCACAATTACCCTAATACCCAAGCCATTCAAAGACACAACAAAGAAGGAGAACTATAGACCAATTTCCCTCATGAATATAGATGCGAAAATTCTCAACAAAATTTTTGCAAACCGTACACAATAATGTATAAAAGATATCATCCACCATGACCAAGTAGGCTTCATCCCAGAAATGCAGGGCTGGTTTAACATACCAAAACCTGTAAATGTTATCCATCATATAAACAAACTAAAGGAACAAAACCACATGATCATAACCTTAGATGCTGAAAAAGCCTTTGACAAAATCCAACACTCCTTTATGATTGAAGCCCTGGAGAGATCAGGAATACAGGGAGAATACCTAAATATAATAAAAGCGATTTACAAGAAGCCAACAGCCAGAATCAAACTTAATGGAGAAAAACTCAAAGCAATCCCACTAAAGTCAGGAACCAGACAAGGATGTCCTCTCTCCCCTTATCTATTCAATATAGCTCTTGAAGTTTTAGCTAAATCAATAAGGGAACGGAAAGAATTTAAGGGGACACAAATTGCAAAAGAAGTGAAGCTACCTCTATTTGCAGATGATATGATTGTATACATAAGTGACCCACAAAATTCTTCCAAGGAACTGTTACAGCTGATAAACACCTTTAGCAATGTAGCAGGATACAAGATTAACTCAAAAAAATCAGTAACCCTTCTATACACTAAAGATAGAAGAGCTGAAAAAGAAATAAGGGAAAAATTACGCTTCATAATGGCTGCAAACAGTATTAAATACCTTGGAGTAACTATAACCAAAGAAGTAACAGACCTATTTGACAAAAACTTTAAATCATTGAAGAAAGAAATTGAAGAGGATGTCAGAAAATGGAAAGCTCTCCTATGTTCCTGGATTGGTAGGATCAATATAGTAAAAATGGCAATTCGACCAAAGACAATCTACAGATTCAATGCACTGCCCATCAAAATCTCAACACAAATTTTTTTGGACCTTGAAAAAACAATACTCAATTTCATTTGGAATAACAAGAAAGCCAGGATTTCCAAAACAATTTTACTCAACAAAAGAATCTCAGGAGGTATCACCATCCCTGACTTTAAGCTATACTATAGAGATACAGTATTAAAAACAGCCTGGTACTGGCATAAAAACAGACTTGTGGACCAATGGAATAGAATTGAGGATCCAGACAGTAACCCAAAAACCTATGAACACCTGATCTTTGACAAAGAGGCCCAAAACATTCAATGGAAAAAAGATAGTATATTTAACAAATGGTGTTGGCATAGCTGGATGGAAGTGTGTAGAAAAATGCAAATAGATCCAAGCCTGTCACCCTGCACAAAACTCATATCCAAGTGGATCAAAGACCTCAACATAAACCCAGCCACTTTGAACTTGATAGAAAAGAAAGTGGGAAATACACTTCTACAAATTGGCACAGGCGACCACTTCCTAAATATAACACCAGTGGCACAGACTCTAAGACCAACAATCAATAAGTAGGATCTCCTAAAGCTAGGAAGGCTCTGCAAAGCCAAGGACACTGTCAATAGGACAAAACGCCAGCCTACAGAATGGGAAAAGATTTTCGCCAACCCTACAAGTGATAGAGGACTGAACTCTAAGGTATATAAGGAGCTCAAGAATCTAGAGCCCAAAACCTTGAATAACCCAAACAAAAAATGGGGTTCAGATCTAAAAAGGGAATTCTCAGCAGAGGAATTACCAATGACTGAAAGGCACCTGAAAAAGTGCTCATCATCTTTAGCCATCAGAGAAAAGCAAATCAAAACAACTTTGAGATACCACCTAACACCTGTTAGATTGGCTAAGATGAAAGGCACAGATGACAGCCTATGTTGGAGAGGATGCAGAGCAAGGGGAACACTCCTCCATTGTTGGTGGGAGTGTAAATTTGTTCAGCCACTTTGGAATGCAATGTGGAGGTTCCTCAGAAAATTGAGAATCAATCTCCCCAAGGATCCAGCAATACCACTTCTGGGTGTATGCCCTAAAGAGGCACATTCACACTCCAAAGGTATTAGCTCAACTATGTTCATAGCAGCATTATTTTAATAGCAAGAACCTGGAAACAACCTAGATGTCCCTCAACTGAAGAATGGATTAACAAACTGTGGTACATCTACACAATGGAATACTACTCAGCAGTAAGAAAAAATGATATCCTAAAATTTGCAGGCAAATGGATGGATTTGGAGAATATCCTCCTGAGCGAGGTATCACAAACTCAGAAAGATGTGCAGGGGATGTACTCACTCATTAGTGGTCTCTAAAGAAACAAACAAGAAAAAAAGCCAAGCATGCCCAAGCTGCAAACCACAACCACTAAACAGCTGGGGATCAGAAACACCCTGGACTGACACTTCAGATCCCACTCCAACTATAGGAACACCTGACTCACTCTTGAGGGAGGGGGGACAAAACTGGATTTGCCAGGAGTGGAGACTGATCCAAGCATTATTGGATCAGTGGGATCATAGGACTGTCTGATCCCTGCCCAGGGAGGGGATGGGGAATTGTGGAGAAGAAAAAATGACCTGTTGTGGCAGGAGGGGTAAGGGACCTTGAATAAGGATATATAGGGATGGAAAAAAAATCAGAGGGAAAGTTGAACACAAAGTAAATATATGTGTAGCAATCTTATTTGCATTATCACCCTTGATAAGTCATGTTTATGATTTTAATCTTTTTTATAGTTATTGTTAACTTATCAGCATTTTAAATTCATTTTACTGTCTTTCTTGATAAATAGAAAACAAATAAAGAAGAAGGAAAAAAAGATATGGTCAGAAAAAAAATTAATGAGAATCATTCTGTTATTTCTTTTATCTTTTCTACATAATCTTTTATGTTGGTCCTTGGTTGTGGAACAGTAAAGAAAATGAAAAATCTGTGTTTATTTTCCAAAGATATGATTATATTGTATAATGTATCTCAAGAAAAAAGGTGTGTAACAAAAAATATGTCAAGGAAAGAGCAAATGTAACAGCAATTGAGATTAAATGAATTTAAAACTAACTTAATAAAACAACTGGGAACATAATGGGAAGATCTGAATATTCATAAAATATTTTATAAGCTTGTTTAAAATCATCCAAATTTATGCTTCCTTTCAGAGATAGCCTTTATCAAATGACTAATCAATGAGGTAAAATGAGAAGCACATGTAGCTTTATATGGCTGAGTACATAATTAAACCCAGTACTTGTGAGGCTGGAACAGGAGAATCCAAAATTTGAAACCAGTATGGTTACCATAATAAATTCATGGATAGTCTAAACATCATGGCTGAGTGTATGTGTGTGTGTGTGTGTGTGTGTGTGTGTGTGTGTGTGTGTGTGTCTGTGTGTGTGTGTCTGTGTATGCATGATGTACCTGTATTGGTTGAGATGTAGCCCAGTGGTAAAGCACTTTCCTAAGATGTATCCCATCCTAGCTCAATTCCCACTAACTAACTCAGAGCAACTATGCCTTCATACCAATAGTGAAAGAAACAATGGCACCAGCCCCAGAGGTCTCTTTGAGCTTAAACTCTCTTTGAGATGTTTGCATCTCAGTATTACTGGCTTGATCCAAATTCTGTTTATTTTCTTCCACTCAATTGTTAGATTTCAAAGTACTTTTGTTTATACATCACAATTGGTGACCTTTATCTTGTAGGTTGTTTGCAAAAGTATTGATTGTGTCATGTCTTTTTTGGATTCTCACAGATATTCATTGTGACTTTCTGATTCTGTCTAATCAGGCTTGTGACATAGGTCCTCTTATGAATATGAACATTTCCAGTGTCTCAAACAATATGTTGCAATGTCAGAAACGGTTATTTTCTAAAAGGAGCTAAGTGTAGGTTTTGGAATATAGTAAAATTGTTTTTCCTGGCAGTTTACTGCAGTTATCATGGCTTATATTTTTCTTCATGTTGAGTTGTTTAAATTTTCAGACTATCTTGTGAGATATGCATTATTTTAGTGTGCTAAAAATAGCAGAAAAAACATGAGTTTGTGAAATGAAGTAACTTAAAGGCCAACAAATAGTCCTTATCTTATGTTATCAGTTATACTCTTTAATTTATGCACGTATATTATCTTATTAAGAAAAAAGAAAAGTAAAGAGTAGGGTAATTAAAACTGAGATGTGGCTTGTGGGTAAGAGCTCATAAGTAGGCTGTTATCAATCTTGGTTCTACCCTCAATGCTGAAAAAAGAGAAAACAAACAAAACAGAAAAACAATCAGGAAAAAAATCTAGAAAGGTGGCAGAAAATTAGATTTCAGAAAGTTTAATCCTATCAAGTTCAAACCATTAGTAATTTATGGAGTTTGTTTATTTGATCTTAACACTGTTAACTGCAGAAATTAAATAAAATGTGAAATGGTAAAAACAGAGATATAAACTAAATGAAATGATAAATATTTGATGATATATACATATATTTTATATACGATACATAGGCACACATACATACACATAAATGATAGGAAGGAGAATTTCAAATCATTTGCTGATCACAAGCTTCACAAAAATCACCATCTCATCAATGATTTATTTCTCACTACTGAAAATGTCCATCTGCCTGAGGAATAATTTACTTTCCATATCTTGAAATATGAGTGTTGTGATCTCCCTTGATTGATTGAAGACACTAGAATCCAATTTGCAGAAGAGTTCTTACTTCCTCATTAGGCACACATCACCCTTAAATGTTCGCTGTCAAGAATTCTAGTCAGACTTTCAGATATGTTTTCTGCCACTTATGTTGGACTCAACATGAGATTAGCCATCAAGGCACTTTCCAATCTACAAGAATAGTTATATTCAACTGTAGAAATGGACTTCTGACATAATAAAAGCACTTATCCATAAGATCAATGTCTTTGAGTTCAAGGTAAAGGACATTCCCTTTGCAAGTTTCCTTCAGTGAAGTACAAGCCTCTCTCCTACTGCTGTACCTCAAGAGATAATAGAAAACCCTCATATGAGAAATTTAGATGTCTTATCTGACATGTTATTTATGGCTGTTGCTTTGCCAGCAAAAATAAAAGCTAGTCAGTCATTAAAGAGATTTTGTTTAAGAATACTACTTATCTTACTGATGTATCTCCTATTTTATTATCTGCATTGAACAGTTAAACATACCTATCTGTTCATACCTGCTCAAAATCATGCCTAATATGACAACTGGAATTTGAGTTTCTATTATAATAATCTGGAACAAAGTTTACTTCAAATACTTTACCATAAAAATTAAAGAAATGGTATAATAGTCTTCACATGCATATTTAGCAAACCAAGTTAACTATTTTTGAAGATTAAACAGTAGATTTGATATGTTGTTCTACACATTTATCTCATAACTGTTCAAAGGTCTTTATTTGGTAACATGAAGATTAAGTAGCCATGTCTTCTTTCAAAACTAACAGTGGGTTACAATGTCAGGAGTACAATACCTATAAAATTAATTTGAATGGGTTATCAATCAAAAAAGTGTTTATATGCTTACTCACAAAGTAAATCAATTTACATTTTTAATACTAAGTTTTATACAAAAGACAGAACTACACAAATACATTTTAACATGAAGCAAGCATTTATTATCTGCAACCTGAAAAGCTTTGTGCTGAGCCTCAGTATTTGAATAGGGTGAAACAGAGCAGATCCCTCACATAACCTGTTAATTAAATCACATACTAATTTACTTTTGAATAGCTTTTACTAGATGGGGCAGGCACTATGTTGGTGAACAAATGTGTTAACTTATATAGAATTGTGGGCTTTCTAGTTTCTTACCCTCTTGTGGTACAGTGGTATGATGATAGAAACAGAATTAATCTTCTTATGAAAAGTGGCAAAAATATACTAAAAATAAATATATCAAGGGCTATGTTGTATATAGCAAATGATAATATGTAGATTATATGGTAGTGTAATTATTTATTTTAGGAAAGTAGCAGCTACAAATTAAAATAAAACATTTCCAAAATGTAAGGTGGGCAGTTTTTGGACATTCAATGGATTGTAAATATGTGTCATTACTTAAGGGGGTTGGTTAGAAGTTATTATTGGTAATGACAGAAAATTAAGGTATGATAGAAAAAAGCTAAACTAAGAACTAAGGAGAGTATATTCAGGGATTTCAATCTAAAAAGATAAATAGGGTATGTAAATGGGATAAAATATTAGATTATTAAATCAACACCAAACTGCTCATTTTAGACATTTTACATTGGTATGGATTTTTATATATTGATACAAATTTGAGGTTGTTTCTGTTATACTAGATATGTTTCTACTCTTATTTAAGATATTTTTGTATAATTATATAAATTCAAGGTTATTTTTGCTAGAAGCTACTGTACCTACATTTTTACTCTTGTTCAAGTTATTGTACCTATACAGATTACTTAACAATGTAATATAATTTTGCAGTCCTTACAATTTATTATTATAAACTATTTAGGATAATAAATAAATTCAGGTTAGTCACTTATTAGAATAAAATGGTAGTCATGTTAGATATAATTCAAGGTCAGAAAATATATTTCAGATAGATAGGTGGTTTTCAAACACTTCAGAGATCTACAGAGTATGGCATTTAAAATATTTTAATAACATAAGCTATTTTATGAACATGAGACATACCTGCTCCTAAAATCACTAATCTAATTCAGAGAACATGATGGGCATAATTAAAACTCCATATGGAGTTACTTTCTTTGTAGAAGAAGTTAGCTGCTGGGTAGAAAATGTCCCTTGCTTTGACTACTGACAGCATGGTGTCAAAGTTGAACAAACAGGACACAAAAGTAAATAACTACTGAACATTGCTAAGACAAAGTAGGATACTCCTTCAAAATTCATGCTTCACAGAAAGCTATGTCAGATATTCTAGGACTTCAGGCTAAAGAAATATATCCCAGTGTTTTAAAAGAGTCCTGGGTAACTGTCTAGGCACAAAATGTTTCATTCTTTTTTTTAGTTTTTGAAGCTGTTTACTCTGTACTTCCAGTTTATTCATGTAATAATTTATTCTTCTTAAGTTTCATATGGAGTTAAAAACAAGATAGTTATATTTATAGTTTTACTTATTTTCAAGACTCAGAAAAGAATCTCACAATAGAGGTAAACACTGAATAAAGTTGACAGATATAGAAAAGATAGTTTGGGTTGATATACAAAATGGGATAAAAAGTAAATTTGGTACAACACCAAAATTAACTCACCAAAATAAAATAGATAATGGAATATTTTCTCTGAATTTGTCAAATACAAATGGACTGGACATATTTTACTATGATTATTACCTTTATATTATATTATTATATTATATTTGTATATAGTTATTTTACATATTGTATATACTTTTATTTAGTTAAAAATATTCCTTTCTTCTTTTTCTGTTTTTCTTTTTTGACAGAAGTGGGAAATGTGTGATATTTTAATTATGTTCTGAAAAAATAAAGCTTTCTTGGAGTCAGAGGGAAAAGTTAGCCACTATCCAAACAAATACCATGGATGTTTTAGAACACTGAATATAGGCAATAGAGGAAGTACTGAGTTTGGGTGGAAAGGAATCATGCTCTCTGTTTAAAGGAAGGAATGGAGCATGGAAAAAGAACTGGTGGCTTCTCTGATGTTTTAGGCTCTTACTACAATATCTTACACATGAATTTTTATTGATAAAGAAAAGATAGAGTAATCCTTCAAGCTCCTATCTCTCTACTCCTCTCAGGTTCTCCCCACCTATTCTGCTATCCAGATCCACTCCCTTTCTGTCTCTTATTAAAAAGAAACTGGCTTCTAATAGTTACAAAGTAAAATATGATAAGATTTAAAAAAAAAAAAAACCAAAATGCCATCATATTGATTGTTGGTCTTAGAGTCTGTGCCACTGGTGTTATATTTAGGAAGTGGTCGCCTGTGCCAATTTGTAGAAGTGTATTTCCCACTTTCTTTTCTATCAAGTTCAAAGTGGCTGGGTTTATGTTGAGGTCTTTGATCCACTTGAATATGAGTTTTGTGCAGGGTGACAGGCTTGGATCTATTTGCATTTTTCTACACACTTCCATCCAGCTATGCCAACACCATTTGTTAAATATACTATCTTTTTTTCCATTGAATGTTTTGGGCCTCTTTGTCAAAGATCAGGTGTTCATAGGTTCTTGGGTTAATGTCTGGATCTTCAGTTATATTCCATTGATCCACAAGTCTGTTTTTATGCCAGTACCAGGCTGTTTTTATTACTGTAGCTCTATAGTATAACTTGAAGTCAGGGATGGTGATACTTCCTGAGGTTCTTTTCTTGAGTAAAATTGTTTTGGCAATCCTGGCTTTCCTGTTATTCCAAATGAAATTGAGTATTGTTCTTTCAAGGTCCAAGAAGTATTGTGTTGGGATTTTGATGGGCAGTGCATTGAATCTGTAGATTGCCGAGAAAAGGCAACAGTATTGTTACACAGCTGTGAATCCATAAAGCAATACTAACCTATAAAACAATATATGCCTAGGGATATAATAGTGGCATGACAATTAAGAAGTAAACACTTACTCTATGATTACACATGGGAGCCCATGCTACATACTACTCTCAAATCTTAACTTTGAGTAGAGATACTGTCAGCAGTCACTCATAGAAAGGCTAATAGGAATATTCTACCCTTGTTCACAGATGGCTCTAGTTATTCTCTCAGAAAGTTGTAAAAATAAACCAAAGGACATCACCTGGGAAAGAACCTACCAGAAGTATATCAAGGTTATTGTGGAGGTTCTGATAGCATAAGTGAGTGACAGTAACCAGTACATATTATGTATATGTACAAATTGTCAAATGACAATTTCAATAGAAGTGAAATTAAGGTTGAATGATTAGTAACCAGAATATATGTCTACAATTGATGATAATATTTATTATTACTACTTTATTTTAAGTGCTGCTGCTAGATAGTACATTTATTTAACTTGCAATGAATGACATAAAATTTTCTATATAAAGTTAAATAAAAAAATCTAAAAAAACCACACAAACCTGCTACTTAAAATTCAACAATTAGCAACATAGATTTTTAACTGTCTTTTAATACATTAATTATTATTGTTGGAAATTTTTATTTCTCTTAAAGTTTATAAATTTACAGTTTAGACAGACTTCAACAAAACTCAGAGTACTAAAAGTAAATCATACGGATTTATAAATATGGAATGTAAATTCCACTTTACTTTTTGAGACGGGGTTCCTCATGGCACCTATAATTCACCAATCAGGCAAGACTGGCTAGGCAGCAAGTCCTAGGGATCATCTGATCTCCCTCTTTTCATCATTAATGTTTCAGACATACCCCATACTATGTAGCATTTATGAGTGCTCTGCAGTTTGAGCTTAAGAGTTTGATGTTTTCATGGCAAGAATTACTAAGTGATCACCTCAACCTTCTTCTTTCTGTCAACAGAAAGAGGTAGAATTTCCCTCTGTGTTCACTGTCCTCAGCTTTCAACAATCTTTTATGTTTGGGGAATTATGTTGGTTTTCCTCACTAAATACTGAGACTTCTGAAATTGCTATCAACAGACATTAATATAAATATTTGATATCTGATAGTGAGATCTTTCATGAGATTTTATGAAAAGTGTTTGTACTAGCATGACAATAATTACTAACCAATATTTAATATGAAGGATCCAAGTTATAAAGATAAAGGAAGATTATTGTTTATCAGAGTTTATATATGCAAGCCAGGGATAGTCTTGAACCCAAACAAAATTGTCTTTAAAAATAATATATAATTTTCCACATACATAATACCACAGACAAGTCTTGTAGATCGATTTAAATGTTAAGCCCTTCTAATGAAAAAAAAAAGTAATTCAGAATCAACTGAACAGATATAAAGAATCTGAGGTCAATCAATAGAGAATTATTCTAGTCATCACAATTTGGGGGGATTACATTGGCCTTCTATTTTCTAACTCAGTTCTAATATCTACCAACCAAATTCCTTTATAAAATAATTGGATTATAGACTAACTTCACATCTCTGAAAAATAATTTGTTGTAATGTCTCTGGTTTCTTTGTGAAACTAACGATTTAATTTGCTTCTGTTTTAGCTTAATTTCTGCCTCAGCTTTTAAAGCACTAATAGTCAATAAAGAAAAAGCAGGCTATGTGTTAAAATGTCATCAAAGCAGTTTTCAATTTTAAAACAAAGGCATATATTCTAATTCCAGTGACAACGATGTAGCACTGCAGGGCTTGCTTTAATGGGCCATTAGTTTTCCTCTCCAGTGGTTGAAGTTCTTTGGCCTATAGCCTTCTGGTCCCCTGAGTCTCCAGACCCATTAAAAACTCCATGGAATGCTTTTTTTGTCTAATGCGATTATTATAAAAAATGTCCAAGTTTCACATTTATTCCCTTCTTTGTAATGGCAGCAGCATTTCACTTGCCTAAATGTTGACATTGGGGACCTCAGAAAATATACTGCAGACAATCAATTAGAAGGTAATGGGAAATATCAGGCTTATGTCAGAAGAAGCTGAAGTCAGAAAACTTCCAAGTAAGAGCAATTTTTACACATGTTAAGTGTCCAATATTTTCAATAGCTTGGCAAATCTTTGCTAATTACAGCTTTAGTAGACTTTTTCCTGGTTAGATATTATCTCCTGTTCCTGTCCCTTGTATTTCAATATAATTAAAGATGATTCATAACAACAGTCATAAAATATACCCCTATACTTAAGGAAGTTGACTCCTTTCAAGCAACAAAGACAGGAGTGGCCAGAAATATCATGACTGCTGTTGTTTGATTGTCCAGATAGCTGTGGAAGAAACTTTTTTTCCTACGAAAAAGGCTTCAAGTGCAGATCTCAGATATCCACATTCTTTTGCAGTGGTATATTTAAAACATGATTACTCATGATGGGCAAGATTAATATGACTGCTTCCAGCAATGTAATACCTTAGAACTTAAAGAAATAATAGAATGCATTTTCTTCTAACTGGAAGCAGGAAAAATGTCTACTTTAGGACTGGAATGTGACATTGTTTTATTTGTATTCTATTTAAGTTTCACTGAAAACAACATTTTAAACAAAGTTCACATTTTAATGAATCCATTAATATCCATTAACATGATGGACAGATAAGTTCTCAATGGATTGGTGAATACATACATAGTACAAAGATAGAGCTTAACCATCAACTTGATAAAATGTAGGATTACCAGGGTGATAGGCTACTGGGTGATTACCTTAGTTGCATCAATGAGAGTGGAACAACTCCACTGTGGATGAAGTAATTCTCTGGCTTGGGTTGTGTAGATTCTATCAGTGGGGATAGGAGCTGAACGACTTTATTACATTCTGTTTCTAACTGTAGTGTGGTACAATCAGCTGCTTCAAGCTCTGTATGCTTTCAGTTGTGTTTCATGATGCAATATATCCTGGAACCAGAAAACAAAGCAAACAACATTTGCCTCTTTATATTACTTTATCAACATTTATCATACCATTAGGTTTGGATCCTAAGTTAATTGATGTGTCTGAGAGAGATTCCAGGTAAAAATATTTAGAAAGGAAATGTGTAGAAGAAAAGATCTCTAGACTCTCCCAACTCTTAAGGCAGACCTGGAAACAAATGTCTCATTAATAAGAACTATAAATGTCCTTTCCTGCTTATCCTATGCATCCTTCTTTACCGTGCTTGAGTTGAATAAATGTTGATTATTTTGAATAAAATGAGCTAATTTTCATGAAAAGAAGCTGAGCCAGTCCCCCACAGTTCAAATTGCCCTTAGCACCACTGTCTTCCATGTTCCTACTATAATAGTCTATTAAGTGTCACTTAAAGTGTTCAACTACTTTTCTAATCCAAAGTCTCGAAGTCCACATTCAACCCCACAAAAGCATGTTCAGGCCTTTAACAATTCCCAAATTCCTGGTATCAACCTCTGTGTAAGGAATTTATTATTGTGAAGAAACACTATGATCACAACTCTTTTTATATATAATAACTTTTTTATTTATTCTGCATACTAGCCATACTTTCCCCTCCCTTCTCTCCACCCAGTCTCCTCCCCCTGCTTTCCATCTATCCCTTTCCTAATCCACTCTACTTTCTTCTTCATTCAGGAAAGGGCAGACCTCCAATGGGCTTGAGCAAAGTATGATGCATCAAGGTGAGGCAGGATAATGCTCCTCCTCTTGCATTAAGGCTAGGCAATGTAATCCAGCATGGGCAACAGATTCCAAAATTGAAGCTAAGCACCAGGGACAGTTCCTGAACTCACTGCTAGAAATCTTTTTTTTTAAAATATGTATGTATATTTTATTATGAATAAAGTCTCATTATTCATCCATGTATCTCCTTGTTCAAACTTCCTTCCCCCTCCGACACCTCCCAGTCACTCTCTCTTCTCCCCATCTCCTTATCTCCTCCCCAGCAAAGGCAGGAGGTCCCAAGGTCCCAAGGTAGTTCAGCACCCACTCCAGGCAGATCTGCTTTCCGCATCCTATATCAAAACTGGGTCAGGTGTTCCTCTGGAAAAAATGGGCTCCAAGGTGCCAGTCCAAGTGCTTCAGATCCCAAGCTTTTCAGTGGTTGTGGCTTGCAGCTTGAGAATGCTTTGCTTTTTGTTTAAAGTCTACTGATGATGAAGTACATCCCCTGCTAGACATCTTAAAACAAGCTCAAGCTACACAACTGTTACACACATGCAGGGGACCTAGGTAGGTCCCATGAAGGCTCCATAACTCTTCGCTCCCATGGCTCAGGTCACATAAACTTCAAAAACTTATACTCCACACAATTGGAAAATCTAACAGAAATGGACAATTTTTCTGAAAGGTATGACATACAAAAATTAAATCAAGATGATATCTGACCCTAGTTCACCTGCAAAATTTATCCTCCTTCCCCTTCCAATGTAGGACCATGTTTGCTTCCTAGAGACCACTTTCTTACTTAATCTCTCTGGGTCTTTGGGTTTTATTATGATTATCAATTACTTAACAGCTAATGTCCAGTTATGGGTGAATACATATCAAATTTCTGTTTTTCTGACTCTGTGTTATCTCACTTAAGTTGATTTTTATCTAGTTCCTTCATTTCCATGAAAATTTCATGATGTGATTTTTTATCAGCTGATTAATTCTTTATTGTATAAATAGATGTACCACATTTTATTTATCTATTCTTTGGTTGAGAGACAGCTAGTTTGTTTCCTGTTTCTGGCTGTTATTAATAATAAAACAACCATGAGTATAGTTAAACACATGTCCTAAAGACAGCATCCTTTGAGTGCATGCCTAAAAGTGGTATACCTGAGTTTTCAGGTAGACTAATTTCCAGGTTTTGAAGACAGCAAAATATTGATTTCCAAAGTGTCTGTTAAAGTTTACATTTCCATTAACAAAGGAGGTATGTTCCCCCTGCTGCACATTTTCTCAGCTATGAATTGTCATGTGTGTTACTGATGTTAGCCATTTTGACAGGTTTAAGATGTAATATCAAGGTAGTTTTGATTTGCATCTTCATAGTGGCCAAGGAGTTTAAACATTACTTTAAATATTTCTCAGTTGTTTGAGATTCCTTTATTGAGAATTCTCATTTGAGATCTGTATCATATATTTAAGTTAAATAAATTAATTTTCAAAATCTAATTTCTTGATTTATTTATATATTTTGGGTTTTATACCTGTATTGAATGTGTAGTTGGTGAAAATCTTTTCTCATTCTGTATGCCATCTCTTTGATAGTGCTTTTGCCTTACAGAAACTTTTGAGTTTCAACAGGTCCCATTAATTAGTCATTGATCTGCATACCTGTGCTACCTGTGATCAATTCAGAAAGTTGTCTTTTGTGTCAATGTATACAAGATTATTTCCAGTTTTCTATTCTATCATGTTCAGTGTATCTAGTTTTAAGTTTAAGTCTTTGATCCATTTGGAACTGAATATTTTCCAATGTAATGAATGTAGATCGACTTATATTCTTCTACATGCTAAAATTAAGTTTGACCATCAGTATTTGTTGAAGATGCTTTTTTTTCATCCATTTTTCATTTCTAGTTTCTTTATAAAAAAATCAGATGTCCATAGGTATGTGAATTCATGTCTGGCTTTTGAAATTATTCTAGTGATCAGTGTGTCAATGTGTCTCTTTTTGTAACAAAATCATGGTATATATCTGAAGTACAACATGAAATTAAGGATAGTGATGCATCCAGCTGTTACATATTTTTCAGGATAGTTTTAGCTATTTTGTTTTGTTTGTTTGTTTTACCATGACAAAAAGCAAAGAGAGTCTTCAAATTAACAAAATCAGAAATGAAAAGGGGGACATAACAACAGACCCCCATGAAATTCAGAGAATTATCAGGTCATACTTTGAAAATCTATACTACACAAAAATGAAAAACCTAGAAGAAATGAACAGCTTTCTGGACAGGTACCACTTACCAATATTAAATCAAGATCAGATTAAAGACTTAAGTAGACCTATAACCCCAAAGGAAATTGAAGCTGTTATTAAAAGTCTTCCAAGTTAAAAAAAAGCCCAAGACCAGATGGTTTAACTGCAGAATTCTACTAGATGTTCAAAGAACAACTAATACCAATACTCAACAAACAGTTTCATACAGTAGAAAATGAAGGAACACTGGCAAAGTCTTTTTATGAGGCCCCAATCACCCTCATACCCAAGCCACTCAAAGATGCAACTAAGAAACTGAATTACAGACAAATTTCCTTATGAATATTGATGCAAAAATACTCAATAAAATTCTGGCAAACAGAATAAAACAACATTTAAAAAAAAAGTCATCCACCATAATTGAGTACACTTCATCCCAGAGATGCAGGGATGGTTTAACATATAAAAAACTGTAAATTTCATCTTTTCTACCCCTTCTCCCCTTTCTTCTTTCTCTCTTTCTTTTTCTCTCTCTTTTTTTCCTTCTCTCCCTCACCCGTTCCCTGGATATCCAGACCCCAATAAACTCAACATGGCCTCCTAAATAAATGTAATCTATCATATAAACATATTGAAGTAAAAAAACCCACATCATCTCCTTGAATGTTGAAAAAGCCTTTGGCAATATCCAACAATTCTTTATGATAAAAGTCATGGAAAGATCAGTAATATAGGGAAAATTCCTAAATATAATAAAGGTGATTTACAAGAAGGCAACAGCCAAAATGAAACTAAATGGAGAAAAACTCAAAGCAATCTCACTAAAACTGGCAACTAGACAGGGCTTTCCCCTCTCCCCTTACCTATTCAATATAGTTCTCTAATTTTTACCTAAAGTAATAAGAGAACAAAGGAGATTAAGTGGATACAAATTGGAAAAGAAGATGTGAAATTATCTCTATTTGCAGATGATATGATTGTATATACAAGTGACCTGCAAAATTCTATCAGGGAACTCCTGCAGCTCATAAACACCTTCAGCAATATAGCAGGGTACAAGATCAACTCAAAAAATTAATAGCCCTTCTATACACCAAAGATAATAGGGCTGAGAATAACCCTTTATAAAAGCTAAAAATAGCATTAAATAATTCAGTATAACTATAATTAAAGAAGTAGCAGGCCTCTTTGACAAAAACAATAAGTTCCTGAAGGAAGAAATCAAAGAGGATATCAGAAAATGGAAAACCCTCCCATGCTCCTGGATAGATAGGATCAACATAGTAAATATGACAATTTTACCAAAAGCAATTTAAAGATTCAATGCAGTGCCCATCAAAATGCCAACACAATTTTTTTACAGACCTTGATATAACAATACTCAAATTCATATGCAACAACAGGAAACTCAGTTTTGCTAAAATAACCTGCTCAATAAAAGAACTTCAGAAGACATCATCATCCCTGAATTCAAGCTATACTATAGAGCTATAGTACTAAAAACAGACTGGTACTGGCATACAAATAGACTTGTAGATCAATGGATTTGAATAGAAGACTCTGACATTTACCCACGCACACATGAACACCTGATCTTTGACAAAGAAGCAAAAAATTATCCAATGGAAAAAAGATAGTATGTTCAACAAATGGTGTTGTCATAACTGGATGGTAGTGTGTAGAAAAATGCAAATAGATCCAAGCCTATCACCCTGCACAAAACGTAAATTCAAGTGGACCAAAGACCTCAATATAAACCCAGCCACACTGAAATTGATAGAAAAGAAAGTGGGAAATACACTTCTACAAATTGGCACAGGCGACCACATCCTAAATATAACACCAGTGGCACAGACTCTAAGACCAACAATCAATAAGTGGGATCTCCTGAAGCTGGGAAGCTTCTGCAAAGCCAAGGACACTGTCAATAGGACAAAACGCCAGCCTACAGAATGGGAAAAGATTTTCATCAACCCTACAAGTGATAGAGGACTGATCTCTAAGGTATATAAAGAGCTCAAGAATTTAGAGCCCAAAACCTTGAATAACCCTATGAAAAATGGGGTTCAGATCTAAAAAGGGAATTCTCAGCAGAGGAACTACAAATGGCTGAAAGGCACCTGAAAAAGTGCTCTTCATCTTTAGCCATCAGAGAAATGCAAATCAAAACAACTTTGAGATACTACCTAACACCTGTTAGATTGGCTAAGATAAAAGGTTCAGATGACAGCCTATGTTGGAGAGGATGCAGAGCAAGGGGAACACTCTTTGAATCATTAGTGAATTTTTCAACTCAGTTATTTTACTCTTTAATTCAAGAGTTTCAGTTAGTTTATTCTTTAAAATATCTGTCAATGTTAATGGCTGATATTCTCATTGTCTCCATGCATAGTTTTACTTAGTTTTCTTTTTTTTTTCAGCTCAAAGAATGTCCTTTTAAAACAGTTATTTTAAACCTTTGAGAGTTAATTCCAAGGTAGGAAATTCCCAGAAGCCTCATTTAATCATATATATTTGAGTCTCATGATTGAGATTTTTGTGTTTCTTTCTGCATATTATTATACTCTCTTAAATTTTTCACATTTCAAAAAGATAACTTTTAAAGACAAAGAAATCTCTCATTTGGGCTTTTTACTGTATGATAGTGGTTCCTCATATTTTCTTAGAGAATATGTTACTTCTTGACTTCTCCATATTATTTTGTAGATGGAATAATTGTTTATTCTTTTCTGTCCTCTTTATTATTCTGTAATATATCATCTTTTTGCTCCGCCTAAGTATCGTTCTAAAGCAATTCAGTTTCACTGGCAAGTAGTAAACCATACTCACCTTTCGTCTCAGTATTCCCCAGACACTCAATGATGTCAGTAACTGTCAATACTCTAAGGTAGACAAGACAGGAGATAGTCCCTTGAGTATTCCCTGAAAAGAAAATTATTAGATGTATATTTTATACTTTTATATCTATTCAAAGTCTGAAGTCAAAATTATATTTTCACTTCATTAATACTGCACAATTTTTGTTAGAGGAAAGAGCAAGAACAAACAGATGTAATACACATACTTAGCTATTTTGATGAGGTTTTGGTTGGATACATATTCCATCAGGTATTGGCATCTCTTAATTTCATTAGGAAGATACTAGAAAAATAATTTACTCTATTAGTACTGCTCATTCAGTATTTCCTTGTAGAAAAGATAGTTCCTTTCCTATCATCTTGAGTTATCACTCATTCACTTATTTTGATTCTTTTATTTTATGTGTGTGTGTGTGTGTGTGTGTGTGTGTGTGTATGTGGTTTGCCTCCATGTGTATCTAAGCACCAGAAGAATGTAAGGTGCTCTTTGAGACCAGAAGAAATCATCAGATCCCCTAGAATTTCAGTTAGAAATGGCTATGAACTACCATCTGGGTTTCTGAAAGAGTAGCTACTCCTTTAACCATTTATCTCTATAGCCCACATGTATCATTCTAGATCACCAAATTTTGGTTTGGTATAGCATGGGTTGAGACTAGATCTCAGAAAAATTTAGCAATTATGAGTCCATATACTTATTATTTCACATTTTTCTGTGATTTAGTTAGTATATAGGCTCATAATTGCAAAAATTCTTCACTAAAAATTTCAAAATAGGCAGAATATTAGACTCTCTCATGAGGTATAAATACACAAAATCTACACATAAGCATTCTAATCTAAAAGTCAGGGTATAGAGCTTAATTTTCAGAACATAATAGGAACATAATGTGTTTCCCACATCGCTATCATGTACATTCATATTAGGGAATCTCAGTATTCAGGATAATCATTGATTAATTATGAGTTCCTAGAGCAATTCCTTTTTTACAGTAGAAAACTACAAATTAAAAGGTAGTTTAGACATTATTAATTAAAAGTCTGTTTAGTGACAGATTGTACTTCACATTATATTTCTATATCTATGTTATTAGCTAGAGTCACAGCATTTAAAGATCTCTAATATACCTTGAGAGAGCTTTAGACTTGGTAATGGTAGTAAAACTACTCGTGGTTTAAACCCAGTAAAAGATAAAAGAAAAAAATCTCAGCCATAGGAGATGATTATAAATAGCTGATACTTGTTTCTGGTGATAGATACAAGAAAAATGTCAACTTCAAGTTTGTCATGCATTCTTAGTCTTATTAACTAATACAATTAAGACCAAGAGGGTAGTGAGAAGCACTGCTTCCTTTTCACCCTTTCAGAAAATTCCCTGGTGGGATTTCAATATTGTTTCCACCTTTGCACTTGTGGAATTTATGGCTCCCATGAGGTTTTATTATTCTGTCCAAACAAGGCTTCTGCCAAACATTTCAGGAGTGAATAATTTCCAAAGGTTTGTTTAACATATAGTAGTAAAGGTGGCAACACAATATTTAATCTGAATAAAAAATGTAAGTTTGAATTTTTAAACGTTTTATAGTATTTTAGAAAAGCACAATGGAAGATTAAATTATTTCTATACTCTTTACTTATTTGTCTCCTTTTATTCTGATAAATATTTTTCTCAAAGTGTGTATCCCAAATTGACAAGATTCTCATGATGAATGAAGGAAAGATCTTAACTATAATCCTTTGCTTTCTTCCTGAGCTTAAGCCCCCTGCAAACATGGGTTTTCTTCTTTGTGCTTCAACATGTTCAATTTGCTTCTAAGCTCACTGGCCTTATATCTGCTAAAGACAGTTTGAATAACCACATAAGTATATTATTCATATTTAAGAACTATATACCCATGTAAAATATGATAATCACATTATCTATTATAAAGAACATTATGAATTTACATGCTTTTACAAAATACAATTTACTTGGTAGTATTTTAGGTACTGGACTTTGACATTCTTTCTAGTGTGTACGATGTATGGATGCCTGTGCCTGTTTCTGCATGCTTACCTATGTAGGCACATCAATTATATCTCTATCACTCTTTAAAATGATTATTTGGAGAGGTCATGATCAAAGTCTCTCACTCAATCTGAGCTCACTGATTCAACTAAGCTAATTGACCAATGAGCACTAGGCATCTTCGTGTCCCTGTATGCCAGCACTGAGGTTAACAGATGTCTATCACCATGCCTGGTTATGATATGAGTACTGAGAATCTTAATTCATGTCCTCATGCTTGCACAGCAAGACCTTGTCCCACTTAGCCAACTTACAGGACCACTGGTGTGAGTCTGTAAAAATGTCTATCATCTTGTCAATGATCCCTCCTATCTTGTTAAGAAAGCCAAGCTTGAAAAACTTGACAATTGTCCTCTAAAGAACAAAATTTCCATGCTTCCAGTTGAACAGTGAATATGAATGTCAACATAAAAGTGGATGCCAATGTATCTTCCATGTATAGAAAAATACAAAGATATTTATAAAAGTAGACTGATAAAGATCAACTTGTCTTAATCCATGTGTAAATTTCCATTCAGTCTGGTAATTAAAATTATAGCTTATCTCCCATATATAACCTTCTTCTCTACCAAAGCATAATTTCAATACTTCAAATCACAGTTACAACATCCAGTACCTCCACATTTCTAGAAAGTTTTTTGAAGAGTAATACATAAAATAATAGAGCCTGGAATTTAGTATAAAGAGGTTTTTCATTTAATTTTATCATTGAATAATACAAAATATAAAGTTTAGTGATGTTATTATTCAAATATTCTTTCTACTCATGTGAGGGGAAATGAAGAGAAAGTAACTAGAAACTTCAAAAGCAAAATCAATTTTAGCTGTTTTGTATTTCTTTATTTCTCTATAAATGTTCTTTCATCATTGATCTCTATTGCTCTCTAAAAAAAACTATAGTTTTTCTATCATAAAAGGCCAGGAGCCAGCTGTCTCCAAAATCTGAAAATATTTTTATAATAAATCTTGCAAAACAATAGGTAGACAAACTTAAACCAAAGGCAAACAAAAACATCAGTCAACCAAACAAAGGTGAATCCCGTATCACAATGACATTCCATCAACATTTCTGCCTTTGCAATCCTGTTGTATAATTTTCATGCTTATCAATAGTTGTATCTACAGATTAAAACAGCATATTATACAGCTCCTTGAGTATTACTGAAATTTCAGTTTATATCAAACTGACAGTTGAATGAAGGCAATCTTTTACATCAGCCTGCAAAAACTTGTCTAAGATGACCTTTCTGAATAATTGATGGGGAATTTTTGTCTTTTTTCCAACTTGCTAAAATGTGCACAAAGCACGGCAGCCAGATCCCTCCAGTGGAACTCTGCAGAGTCTAGTTTGCAACTGTTCCTGTCTGCTTTGCTATAAGCAGTGACATATGTTGAGAAATTTCTTTGCAGTCAGTGTAAATGGAGGATTTGAATAAATTTGATCTATTTCACTTATTCCAAATTAACCTCATTGGTTGGATAATGTTGAGTGACTAGAGATAAAAGTCAACATACAGGTTTTAATTCTCTCCCACAAGGTTAAAAGAAACCAAATCAAAGGCAAGTGATGATCATAGATCAAGATTCCTATATTCATCAATATTTGAAGATAATGCAAATGGACGGACATGGAGTGTTATCCTAGAGTAATTATGAAGAGGAAGTATGATGGCTTCTGCATCCTCTGACCTCTAGTTGCTCAACCAGAAATAAGAAAGCAGTGAAAGAAGACATTAGTCAACTCAGACACTCAGAAAACTGCCTGAAGACCCTAGGTAATTATGTTTAAATAGCTTACTATGTCAGTGTATTTCTGATAAAAACAGAGTTAAAAGAGAAAGCAATAAAATCATGCATAATTACATTGTCTCATCATATTTGTAAGTCAAAGAGAATTTTTTAGTAATTAATAGACACCAGAGCAGTGACAAATAGTGATAATCTAGAGGTCTGACACTTCTTTAAATAGAGATGGTTATATTTTCACAAATTGTGATCATATGTGTTACTTTATACTAAAATTAGCTTGGAAATATTTTGAATATATGGTCAGTTTCAAAATCCATAATGAATCTTGGTATAGTTTGTATATTTTGGTTCAATAACAAAATATTAATTATATTGGAAAGATAATTAGTACCCCTGGAAGAAAATATTTTCTAAAACTAATACCCTTTAGCCAAAGTAAACACACAGTTAATAACTATCATATCAATGCATGCTTTAATATTATATATATGTATATGTATATATATACACACACATATAAATTTATTCACCTGTCACTAGACATAGTGTTTTCATTTCTTGAATGATTTCAGAGTCCAGATCTTGTAACTCCTAGTTATATAACATTGCAAAACTTTCTACCCTCACCTTATTTAGGTTTTGAAATTTATAACTGCTCATAGACATATTTCAACCTAATTTTTTATATTCATCTGAATCACCTGGGAGAGCTGACCAAAATACAAAGGCTCAAATTACATCTACCCCAACTAACCCAGGCTCCCTTATTCTTGACTTACTCTGATAGTATATTCTTGTTTTTGTTGTTGTTGTTAATGTTAGCCTTGATTAGACTGTATGCACATACCACAATTTACTTATCCTCCCTTGGATAAGCATTGTGTGTGTATGTGTGTGTGATTTACAAAGCATGCACCATTTAGAATATTAGATTATTAAGAGCTTTTATATCACTAAGGATGTTATTGTTTTATATGTCTGGAATATCACCATGTCCAAAAATAATAATCCTTTCAATTTTAAGGAAAGTAGTATCTTCTCAAAAGTAATAGTTATTAACACCTCTTAATAGCATTTTATATGTAGAGAGATATATAAAAAATGTAGTATGTTTCTTGTCCAGCCTTTCCGTCATGACCCTGAGGTTCTGACCCACAGACCCACAGACCCACAGAGACAAATAGATGCTTATATTAGCTTTATGCTGATCGGCCTAGGACCCAGGCATATAACTTGCTAACACTTTACTCTTTAGCTAGCCCATGATTCTTATCTTGTTCAGCCATGTAACTCGGTACTAATATCAGCAGCATTTCAACATTTTTTTTTCTTTGTGTCTCCTGGCATCTCTGCTCTCTTCTCCCTGTTCCCAAAGTTTTCTTAGTCTGGTAGCTCCACCCACATTTTTTGTCTTCCTTCAGCCAATCAGCACTTTTATTAAACAAGTAGGTAGGACAAATATTTACAATGCAACAACATACTCCCACTGCAGAAAAATGACAAAAATTTTCTCACATTTACTTCACTTTTTTAAAACATGTATTTTAGAAGATTAGAAATATGGTTAAGCACCATGCATGCACAAGAATATGAGTTTGAATCCTTTAAATCACATGAAGTTGATTTCAGTAGCTCTCATCTATAATTCCACTAAGCATGTATAATCTCAGGATGACTGAAGGCAGAAGGAGCACCCCAGAACATTCAAGGCAGCTAGCCTGGAATATACAGTAGGGAATAACCAATAGCTTTCTCAGGTTTGGTAGTCTGCTGGAACCAATATTTATGGCTGTCCTCTGACATCCACATATATGCTGTGATATCTATGTACCTAAACTTACCTAAACATGCACACACTTGCATATGCACACACACACACACACACACACACACACAAAACAGCTTTTCTTTTGTGATTTTTGTCTTTCTTATTTTCTCTTTTATGAGTTAGTTTGCTAAGTCTCCACTAAAAGAGGAAGGCTAAGTTATCAGCTTTAAAAATGCAAAGGAAAGCACTTCATTGGGGCTGGCTTGTGGTTCAGAGGTTTAGTTTATTGTCATCATGGTGGGAAGCATGGCAGTGTGCAGGCAGACATGGTGCTGAAGAAAGAACTGAGAGTTCTATATCTGGATCCATAAGCAGTGAGTGGAAAATGAGAGTGATACTGGCCCTGACTTAAGCATCAGAACCCAACCCCAGTGACACACTTCCTCCAAAGAGACCACACCTACTCTAACAAGCTCACATCTCCAAATAGTGCCACTTTCTATGAGCCTCTAGGGGCTATTTTCATTCAGATCCTTCACAACCCTATCTTACTTTTTGAGAAAAATACCAATGTTGCATAAAATGAGTATTTAACAGAAATAATAAATACCAATACTGTCATAAAATATTTTTAGATTTCATATGCAGCAAAGAAGTATATCACAATATATGCCTTATCTTTCTCTTGTCTTATTTTTCCAAATTATATTTTTATATAAATAAAAATTTAATATTTAATGTTACAGGTTTTGCCTGTATAATCCAAAGATCTAACCTGTGTACTGCAGCATTACCATTTTATTTGAGACTTGCTTGAGTACTGTTTGTTTTAACACTTATTTTTTTAGAATATTTTAATTCTATATAAGATAATTGCCTGATTTTATTTTTCTCATCTCATTACTTTATTCTAAAATCACTTTAAAATATTTTGTATCTAGTCATTGATTTACAATATTTATATATAAAATCTAATTATAATCTTTTTAGATCATGGATTTCTGATTTAGTCTGTGCAATCTACTTTGGTCTCAATTTCCAATCACCCTAATGCTTCTTAATTAGTAAACTTTTGAGTTATGAACAATATCTACTAAAACAGGATACTTGAATTTATTCCTTCTTAGTGTTCTCTCTGTTGTTATTCAGTTGTTTTCATTTAAGTTGTATGGTAAACTCATTTAATTGCATTAAAGATGATATTTTGATTGATAAACCTATGTCTCAACAGTTCAGTTTGCAAAGAATCAGTATATTTACAACTTGGGAAATTGTTGTATAACTTGGCTAACTGGAGACAGCACCTTGAACCATATTCTCTAGTGAACTATTGCTATGTATAAAACATCCTATTGCAATATATATTTTTTACTTAGTAACCTCTGGGGATTGGGAAATTCCCCAATGGTTTAGAACACTCACTGAGGCCTCATTGCTGGAGAAAATACCTAGTCAATTCATTGAACATGGAAAGACTGAGCTGGTACCTACTTGAAACATTCACCCTCATATTCTAGCATCTTTAAAATGAAGAGTTATTCTGCAAGTCTCCAAAAGAGAAACATAAAAACAAAACCAATTAAAAAACCTTTGATCTACAGTCTGAATTGCCTGCAAAATATGCTAGGTCAATCGTGGAATTCCCACAAGAAAGAAACAAACTGATGTCTTATTTGACTTAAGGCCCACTTCATTAGATGAAGCCATGCTTGACATTGATGGATGAAAAACAAGAGACTAAATAGTCCAGAGAACTAGGTTGAAACCAATACTACTGGTCTAAGGGACCTTGAATAAGGATATACAAAGAAAGTGTGTATTAAGTGTGACTTCTTTGTTAATAATAATAATAATAATAATAATAATAATAATAAAATAAAATAAACAAACAAACAATACTAACAGAAGGAATCCTTATGGTGTACTCAGAGACTAGTGTCTTATCTAGACATTATTAGAGAAGCTTTCTTCTTAGCAGATGGGAAAAAAATAAAGAGACCCACAGTCAGACAGTCAAACATTACAGAGAGAGAAAGAGAGAGAGAAAGAAGAGAGAAGAGAGGAGACAAGACAGAGAGCTTAGAACACAGGGGTATAAATGGGATGTATGTCTCACTCTGTGGAAGAGAAGGCAGAAGGAGTCAAAAAGGACATAAGGAATGAATGACACCAGAAAAGAAAAACCTCTAAAACAACTGAGTGAAGCTTCTATGAACTCATAGTGAGGGAAGCAAAAAACATGGGTCTTACACAGGTCTGTACTGAGACCTCTTTACGTATCCTGTATATTTCAGTTTAATACTTTCATGGCACTAAGGAGTGTGTGAACTGATGGACCTTTGATCCTTATACCTTATTTGGGGTTTGTCTCTTTTATTTTTCTGTTAGCTTGTCTTGTCCATTGTCAACATGATTTTTGTTGTTATTTTATCTTATTATATTATATTTTATCTTGTTTTATGTTGACTCTTCAAAGCATACTCTTTTCTAATGAGAGACAGAAAGTTAGTGAGTGTTAAAAAGAGAGGAGCTAGAGAAGACCTGATGGGAGAGGGTAACTGTTTCATATTTCATTGTGTAAGAGAAGATCCCATAGTTAATAAAAAGAAAAATAAATAATTTCTGCAAGGATAAAACAGGAACAACAACCAAAATCCAAAATCATTGCTGCTCTTGTTGCATACTGAAAGTGGGTTCTCAGCATCCACATCTGGGGTCTGACAACTGCTTGTAACTCTGCCTCTAGGGTAACAAACACTGCTTCCCAATCTCTGTAGACACTTCAGGTACAGAGTGCATGTACAAATAAACAGGCACCTAACTATATTTATAAATTAAATTAAATTTTAAGGGGATTGTTGGGAAAACTGAGAAATTGTGTTGGTTTTCATTTTGTTACATTTTGTTTTTATTTGTATGCATTTAATGCAGTATTAAGAAGAGAAGTATGGTGGGGTGAATAGGAGTGGTCATCATAGACTCATGTGGTTGAATTCTTGGCCTGTAGGGAGTTCTATTTTAGAAAGTGTAGCCTTGTTAGAGTAGTTGTAGCCTTGTTGGAGGTGGTGAATCACTATGGAGTTAGGCTTTGAAGTCTCATATCTGTGCAGTTCCCTTCCTTTCCCATTGTCGGTTGGCCACTGTAGCATGAGGAGGCAGGGGCAACCAGCAGGACTTTGACAGGCCTAAAGAGCACAATAAAGATAGCTTTTTGCAAGTCAGCTTCAATGTTGAAGCTCAATTTGATTCTAGAGTGAAGAAGATATAAAGAATACAGACAACAGCTGGGACTTGCATTGAATAACACACTCCCATCTTAAAGTTCCTAATACAATGTATAGTTATCATATGAGACAATGTGTTCATATTTCAAGGCTCCTAGTACAATGTCTGATAATCATGTGGTCAGCGGGGGTGGTGGGAATGCTTTTACAGGGAATGATGTAAAGGACCCCATTTGTGATAAATTAGTCATACAGGTCTAGAGACATTCTTCAAAGAAGAACCAGTAGAGAATAGGAAGATCCACTGGGGATTTCCTCTACATGGAGCTACAAATGCTTAGAGGGAGCTGGGCAACCATGGTAGATTGTAACCTCAAAACAACACACATGCTCATGCCATGCCCAGTATGACACACTTCTATTTCCTGTGAATCAAGATATACAACTCTCATCTTCTTCCCAGCACCATGTCTGTCTACATGCCACCCACCACGATGATAATGGACTAAACCTCTGAATTGTAAGCCAGCTCCAATTAGATGTTTTTTTATAAGATTTGTCCTGGTCACAGTGTCTCTTCACAGCAATAAAAATAAATCCTAAATCAAGAATCTTTGAGGAGATCAATAATCTAAAAATTTTCATTGATATGAATAAACATTTATTTTATCAGATAGATAAGAAAGGAAAATATGCTGCTAATCCTCCCCTGGTAGTTTGGCTTTCCCCAGCACAATTTCTGAGCAATTTTATGCGTAGTGTTCTTGAATAGAAAAAAACAATATCCAATAGAAAACCAATAATATAAACAAATCTGAAAAGAATAATCTTTATCCTAGAAGACAATTTTAAATAGAAAGAAAAAAAAGTAGATTTCCCTTTTTCCTGCTGTCATGCAGAAAGTGGTGACAAGTGCAAAATGAGCCATCCCTAATTAGAAATAGATAAAGACTTAGAGAAAGCACTGAGGGACAGCAAGGGATACTTGAAGCCAGAGCATTTTGGATGCACATCTGTGGGAAGCTGTGTCAACATCCATTATTTATTTCTTAAATACAGGAAAAGCTGCTTACCAGAACGCAGCAATTAGTGGCCACTTTTCTAGTGTCCCTGCTGAGAAGACTGCCTTTCCAACTGCCTTATTATTGCAGAAATACTTAATCCCAGTGGTCAGCACACCCCTTATGGGCTGCATTTGTCTACAGATTTTTCAGTTGCTCTGCCATAAATGATCTAGCTTTGAGATCACCTTGGGTTCTGCACTCTGATACTAACTTATCAGCACAGGAGCACACTGAGGCGGCCTCTCTGCTTACTGAGGACTGTGTTCATCTCCTGTATGGGTGAAGCTGCAAGAAGAGAAACTCTTTCAAAACAGCTGAGCATGTGAATGATAAGCAATAAAATTCCATAGTGTCCTGGAGTCTGTGTGTAGTAAATAAAAGACACTTTCTTATTTTGTCTGGTTATAGTCTATCCCAGACAGGAAACTGAGTAGTAACACTTTCTCAAGAATGTTTTAAAAGAGACTAAGGTGCCAATCAGTCAAGGCATTTGTCTCTAAGATGGGAGATGAGTGAACAAGAAGAGTTACTGAAAATCATATAAATTTCCCTAACCTGTCATTCTATGGGAAAGTGAAGGTAGATGTGAAACCCAGTGAACAGAAGCTGGTGAGAAACCTTGCTTCTTCTATCAAAAAAGAAACTTCCATCTTCCTGGATCCATTGCTCCTAATTGAGGTCAATTTTCAACCCATGGAGAGTTTTCTCTGAAATATTTTAAGGAATGACAGTTAGAACCTGCTAATATAGCCTAATGGTGTAATTCATAAAACTGATAACTTATCAAATATAAAATGGACATAATTTATTATGTGCTGCTAGGGAGATACCTTAGATAAATAACCAAGGTAGAGATTTGAGAGATTTTGTATACTGGACTATTTCTTAATCTTGCAAGGCAAACATAATAACAAAACCAGATTGTTTCTGTGTCTGCCTGCAGTAACTGGATAGTTTTAGTAGTGTGGCTTTTATGAAAACATAAATGGAGAGATTGTACCACATTATAACCCAGGCTCCTGCAGGTATGCCTCTTTATGCAAACTTCAGCAGTAGGGCATTTGCTGGAAGGGTATTAGTGTTCTGATGCATGGGTACTAGAGATTAACCCTTAGATGGAAAACTTTCTTATATGAAAGACAAAGGATCAACATAATTTGTTATAAAACTTTATATTTTGGTACAAACCATTAAAATATAACACAAAAGAAGTATATTAAATGTTACTCACATTGCTGACTTAGTGTGGCCCTGGTTTGAGAAATATAGAAAGAAGGAAAATAATAAATAAGAGAAATGTGAAGAACAGTTCTTATAAGTAAAGAGCAAAGAACTTAGAAGAATGGAAGGAAGTACAGAAAATAAATGTCATTCTTATTAGTAGTAAAGCATTTCAAAAAATTATTATTCACAGAATCCTCATAATAGCAACCTGAAATAGTCTTTCAAATGTAGTATTATCTGCATATTATTCATAAAGATATTGGTGTTCACAATGTGTTTAACCTACATAATGAATGATAAACCCAAAACAAGGAGCATGGGCATTTTAAAGCTACAATCAAAATCCAACATTAGCTATATGATATCTTATAAAACAAGCAGCCCATGGAGAAGGAATTTGTTTACTAACTTCCAGGAAAGAATTTAACAATGATGGATTATTTATTGGAGAAAGGCACTATAGCATGTTGTTCTACATAAGGCATTTATATCTCAAAGGGGGATTATTGCCACTTTGATTACATTTTTTTAATGTAGGTAAAAAGCTGGCATTTATAAAGTAAATGTTTCTTGGATGGATAGATGGATAATAGGTCAATGTTTGTTTTTTCTCACCAAAAATGTTGGAGCACAGAGCTTTTTGTTTAGCACAGCACTAGAATAATGAGCAGACAAGTCTTAATGACACTATAGATGGTTATAGAAATTGACTTTTACTGTTGGTAAAATGGAAGAATTACAAAAACAATAAAAACAGTGACCTAGCAATAGTAGAAATGATGCTGGAAGTGAGCTTGCCTTGTAATCAGATTGATGACTACCCTAATTTTTATTATAGAAGCATCATCCAGTAAATGATGGAAGCAGATGCAATTTTCCAAGCTAAGTACTAGTCCCAGCTCCTGGAGTCCAGTCAAAGAGATGGAAGAAGAGTTATAGGAGTGAGGGTAGTCAAGATCATGATGGGAAAACCAACAAAGACAGCTGACTCTAGCTGGTGGAAGCTCAAGGCTCTGGACTGACAGCTGGGGAACCTCCATGAAACTGAACAAGGCACTCTGAATGTGGGAAACAACTGTATAGCTTAGTCAGTTTGTGGGGCCTCTGGAAGTAGGACCAGAATTTATCCCTAGTGAATGAACTGGCTTTTAGGAACTTATTCTGTATGAAGGGATACCTTGTTCAGCCTTGATACTGTGAGGGAGGTGTTTTTTCTGCCTCAATTTGATATGTCAGACTTTGTTGACTCCCCATGGGAGAAGGCCTTGTCCTTACTGAGAAGTAGCTGGGGAGTGGATGGGGGAAAAGAAAGAAGAGGGGGTAACTATAACAGGTATTTTAAAAGAAAAATATTTAAAAATAACAATAAATAATTCTTTTTTATGGTGATCCTTTTTATTTTTATTATTATCATTATTATGAACAAAGAAGTCACACTTTCTGTCCTTGTATATCCTTATTCAAGGTCCCTTCCCCATCCCGCCACATCAGCTCTTTCTTTCTTCTCCACAACTCCCCATCCCCTCCCTGGGCAGGCAGCAGACAGCAGACAGTCCCATGGTCCCACTGACCCAATATTGCTTAGTTCAGTCTCCACTCCTGGCAGATAATTCTTACTCTAATTCCTCTAGTGTTTTTAAAAACAAATGCTATTTTGTGATAAAATTTTTATGTTTTACTTTTACAGTGTCTTTTAACTATGTTTCTGAAATTTTATTTGTAGAAAATATTATTGGGAGGTGGAGGCTTGGTGAGAATATCCATTCTATAATCTTCATACCAAATCACCAAAATTTTAAATGATACCTAAGCACCAGCTTTCAAGAGTGGTGTAAACCTGAGAAAGAGTTCTTCGCAGAGTTATGCTGTGCCTTTCTTATTTTTATATCCCCAGAGCAGTAGGTCTTCAGAAACTTCTCAATGAAGTACATGATATATTATAACACATACAATGTGTTATTTTGTATATGAATACACACATCCCTGACAATACTATTCTATGCTGTCTAATCCCAGAATTAATGTTATAGCAATAAAATAAGATCAAAACATTAATGAAGTCATTCCCTAAATTTAGCATGATATTGTCAAAGCATAGATCACAAGTTGTCTCTGAATTTTAATTATTCCTGATTGCATACAAACAAAATGGTCATTTTACTTTATTTTGTCAAATTTTCCCTTTTATACAGAGTGCAGACCATGTTTCAAGCACAAGTGCTTTTACTTTAAAGCCTTTGATTTTGCCACTTGAAAATGATACTTTATTTTTCTTTTATTGGGGAGCAAAATGTACATTTTCTTGATGAGTCAAATATGTCTGGCTCTTCTCCTATAATTTACTCATGGTTGAGAATAAGCAGGAGTGATTAGAGCTGCAAATCAGAAAACTTCAGAGAACCAGACGCTATCAAAATATGCAGCCTTAATGAACAATTTTTCACTCATTGCTGTATAGCAATCACCACTGATACACTTTCGTTTTTTCCAAAGCATATATAATTGAACAAATCATCTGAACCCCTACAAGCATGCAATTATTCCACCACTCTGATGCAGAGTCACTAGATCCAGCACTTCATTAGAATATACTGTAATCCATTTCTCTTGTCTTAACCTTCTCTATGAAAAATCTAATTCGTCCTAAACTGACACAGTGTCCTGTTGCTTATGCAAATAACAGCAAGGCAGGAGATGGAGTTTGAAGTCACTCTTCTATCTCCATTCCCATGTGTAGGGCTCACATCCAAATCTTTAAATAAAGTCTGCAAGTTCTAATAATTATTCAGCTAACATATATAAGCTCCTTTTGTGCTCTTTCTGAAAATGTGCTTATCTTTCTTTCTTACAGAATAGAGAGACATTGACAGAGAGATTGAATGGCACTGCCAATACCAGAGGAATAATTGAGAAAAAAAGGCAGGAGAGCACTTGGGTGCAAGGGAGATGATAAGAAAAGTATAAAGCTGCCAGGAGGAGGAACCTCCACTCCTCTCCTCTGTTCTCTTCTTACAGCTTCCTTGTCCTTCTCTTGACCCTGTCTGTGCATCATATTAGAAAAAGCACAATTCTGAGTTATTCCCACATAGGCTTAGATTTCTTTATTTGACCTTGACAAGAACTAAAACTTTGTAGTTAAGAACAACTGGTAACACTGGCCATGTAGATGAGACAACAAATGAACCATGGGGTCTGGTGGAGGATGGGCACATACTAAATATTTTTATTTTGGAATGTCTTTAGTTTCTCAGGAGGTGAGATCTGAAAACTATGTTCTGAAGAAGGTTTGGCTCCTATTTTATTTATACTATGGGGCTTATGCTATCATAAGCTGGAAAGCATATTCCTGGTTCATAATTTCAGATATCTTCTGAATTGTCAGCTTGTGCTGCAAAGTCATGTATGCTTTCTAACTTTTTTCCTTGTTATCACAGGGAATACTAGAGGACTATGTCGTAATCTATTCTATACTTTATTACAACTAAACAATAATGATTTTATATATAATACTGAATTTACACTAAATGACCTAGCAACTTAAAGATGTTAACTCTTATATTTTATATTCTGATACATTTAGGGCTTTGTGGCTACATTTGTCTCACTTTACAAAAAGGAAGAGAGACACTTACTTGCATTGAGTATCTTTGCCAAAGATATATAGATAATAAACGATTGAGGGAAGAGCTAAAGAAATGCTTTTGAAATTATGTGATTTGGTATTATCATCACTGTGCCAAAAAAAAAAAACACTCAAGATAAGCAACTGAAGGGAGGAATGATTTATTGATTTGTTTTGAATCAGTTTTAGAGGTGTTGGGACATGGTCAAATGGATCTACTGCTTTGGACCTCATGTAAGACTGAAAATGGGCTCTCTGCTCCTCCCTGTTCTAGTCACAGCCACATCTTTTTGTGCAGTGCCAGCTTCATTCCTGAGACACAATGGTGAACTTCGGAGTGAACAGATTTGGCCATAATGGGCACCTGGTTACCAGGGCTGCCTTTGAAAGTGGCAAAGTGACCATTGTTGCCATCAACGATCCCTTCATTGACCTCAACTACATGGTCTACATGTTCCAGTATGACTCCACCCATGGCAAGTTCAACAGCACAGTCAGGGCAGAGAATGGGATACTTGTCATCAATGGGAAGCCCATCACCATCTCCCAGGAGCAAGATCCTGTCAACATCAAATGGGGTGATGCTGAGGCCCAGTACATTGTAGAATCTGCTGGTGTCTCCACCACCATGGAGAAGGCTGGGGCCCACTTGAAGGGTGGGGCCAAAAGAGTTATCATCTCTGCCCCTTCTGCTGATGCCCCCATGTCTGTGATGGGTGTGAACCATGAGAAGTATGACAATTCTCTCAAGGTTGTCAGTAATGCTTCCTGTACCACCAACTGCCTAGCCCCCCCTGGCCAAGGTTATCCAGGACAACTTTGGCATTGTGGAAGGACTCATAACCATGGTCCATGCCATCCAGAAGACTGTGGATGGCCCCTCTGGGAAGCTGTAGCATGATGGCCGTGGGGCTGCCCAGAACATCATCCCAGCATCTACCGGTGCAGCCAAGGCTGTGGGCAAGGTCATCCCAAAGCTGAACAGGAAGCTCACAGGCATGGCCTTCCGAGTCCCTATCCTCAACAAGTCTGTTGTGGATTTGACTGACCGCCTGGAGAAAGCTGCCAGTTATGAGGACATCAAGAAGGTGGTGAAGCAGGCCTCTGAGGGCCCACTAAAGGGCATCCTGGGCTACACCGAGGTTGTCTCCTGCGACTTTAACAGCGACCCCCACTCTCCACCTTTGATGCTGGGGCTGGCATCGCTCTCAATGACAACTTTGTAAAGCTCATCTCCTGGTATGACAATGAATATGGCTACAGCAACAGGGTGGTGGATCTCATGGCCTACATGGCTTCCAACGAGTAAGAAGCCTACCCTGGACCACCCACCCCAGCAAGGACCAGAGAGCAAGAGAGGTCCTCGATTGCTGAGCAGTCCCTGTCCCAACTCAGTCAACACTGAACATCTCCCCCAGTTTCCATCCCAGACCCCGGAATAACAGGAGGGGCTTAGGAAGCCCTACTCTCTTGAATTTCATCAATAAAGTTCACTGCACCCATAAAAAAAAGACAGAAAATGACTGCATGAAGTGTGTGATATAGTAAAACTGCTTAACACATGGAAGCCACTAAACATGGATGAAGAGACAGGTCAAATAAGAGAATTTGAACAAGACATATATTTCAGAGATATAAGCCTGATAAGTCAGTTTCTATCTAAACAATTTTTACCACTTCACTAAATCATTCAATTAGTTGAATAATTATTTATAAATTGACTAATAAATGGATTCAGTGATAATTCTTATTGTCCATTTTTTCTCAACAGTTTAATCTCTGAGCACTGTGTTTTGTCATAGATACATTCTTTGAAACAGGAACCTTGATATGCTTTCTCATCTCCTTTGACTGACCATACTATAATAACTAACATTATATCTCAGTTAGCCTTTCAGCTACCATTTTACCTCACAATTCCAGCTTTCTAGTCTTGAGAATTGTTCTACTGAGCAAAAGTCTCATCCTAAAACCCAATCATTCTCTTTTAAACAACACTAACAAAACTCTTAATTTGAGTTTAGAAGACATAAGACCTATTGTCTATTTGTAGGACAGTGATTCTCACCTTGGGAGTTGAGAAGAATTACCTTGGAACTTTTCTTAAAAAAAAAAATTATCCCCAGAGATCTGATTCAGTTGGTCTACCCTGGACACAGTAAATATTAGATCCTTTCCAGGCCCTTCTATTAATAAAACATTATTGAGAAGTATTGGTGGAATCAAGCCTCATACATCACTTTTGCTGCCTCTATACCATGAGTAATCTTATTACTATTTCTGAATTGGTGTCACATAGTATTTGAATTACTTAACAATAAATGATAAAAAATATGATAGTATTGATGACTGATACTAATGAAAGTTGAGATGATGAGAAATAAAGTGTTTATTAGATATGGATCAGTATTAGGGCTTTATGCACATCACTTCATTTACACTGCACTTTGTTTATTCATAATCAATGCAAAGAGGATTGATATTATTTCAGTTAAATTCAAGCAAGACATAAACAAATTGTGAGTTACTTCAGACTTCTGTGTCTAATAGCAAAAGTAAGAAGATGATGAAAAAGAAGATGGTATAGGTTTGGGAGTTAATAAGGATTGTTGCACAAAACAATGATGACATTTTATCCAATAGATTACTACAGATATGATGGATTAGTGAATAACATAGTGAAACACAATGAATATATTGTCATTAACATCCCTTGAGTGTCTTTAGAAAGATATGTTAGATCCTAGAATATAACCACAGAATAAAATTCTGACATGTTAGCCATAAGATCAGAACCTCTGAGGAAGAACACTGAGAGACTGAACATGTTATGGAGTCAATCAAGTTCAAGATCAGAGCCTATAATTATTTGAAGAAGAGAGAGAAGAACTTGTTTCAGAAGTGAAAGGAAGCTGACAAGGAATGAACAAGCCCAAGAAACGCCTCAGGATCATCTCTTTGTATTTGAGTTTGCCCCTTTATCAAAATAAAACAAGACAATAAAAAAAACAACAAAAAAAAACAAGTGAACAAACAAAACCAAAATGTAAGAATAACAAACTAGATACGGCAAAATATATTGAAATTAAGAAGTACATTTAGGAACTTTCACAATATTCCAATAGTATTTTCCATTGATTAGATTTTTGAATGTCTCTTAAAGGCCCATCTACTAAAAGCTTGGATTTTAGTCTGGTGCTTTTATGAGTAAAAGGAACATTAAGAGGTGAGAGTTCACAGGAGAACTACAGATTACAGAGAACATGCCCTTTTATAAGAATCAGGTCTACAGTTATGTACTTTCAAGTTATCTAAAATGGTCACCTAATGAGAAACTGAATTCACCAAGGAAGTGCAGCACAAAATAAACCTTCTCCTTTTATAAGTTAATCATAACAGTATGTGTTCTGGTGGTAAAGTGAAGTAGCCTATTATTTGAAGAAACTTAAAGTCTACAATCAATTCTTTAGTACCCCGATCACTAAAATTAGGCAAAAAATCTTAGCAATGTAGGTACAATTTGAGGCAAAATAAGTAGTGTACTAATAAGTCTTCAGGGTTCCTAATATGCCTCCCAAATAGCATATAGTCCTAAATAATCAGCTCTAGATACTGTTTCCAAAGAAAGACAGGTATTCAAGTCAGAAAAAATAATAACATTATTTGAGAAATATTTTATAAACCCATATAATAATGTTTAGGGTATTTTCACATGGTTTATTGTTTCATTATAAAGTTTGAAAAATATTCTAAGGAATACTGATCAGACTTCAAACATTTGTAGATATATACAAGAAATTCAAATATTAGAACAGTTTCTACTGGTTAAAATTAGCAGTCCTGTCTTTTCTAAATTGCAGTTCTTGGACTCTGAGCATGACCTGACTCTTGACTCTAAGGATAACTGAAAGTATTTCTACCAGAGGTATCCATTGTGAGGTGAGTGACGCAGTATTAATTTAAAGGGAAGTTCCAGGTGTTTACAACTTTTTCACTGTAGAAAATACTTTTAACATATAGCCACATAGTAAAATAACATGTGGAAGAATACTTCACTTGTTAATTAATTTGGGTATGGGCATGCCAGGGCACTTAATTTAAATTTAATTATTTAAAATTTTATAAGAAAATCTTACAAAATGATAGTAAAGAAAACATACAGGATGAAGTTAACAATATGTAGCCTGAGCAGAAGCTTGCTCAAAATATAGTTTCACTTGCAAATTAACTTTGAGTCATAGATTCTGATTGTCTTTTGTTGTTCTTGTTTCTGGCCTGAAACTTTGATTTTATCATACAATTTTCTATCCTGTGTCTTACTTGGCTGGTTCAAATCATGTATCTATAAACAACTTTCCTAGAATTAGAAAATAACAAATATGAAGTCATGTGTGACCATCAGTAAAGCTTACCTAACCCTGCCTAGTTCCTGTTTTTCTTACCACCCTTCACTGGAGTCAGCAAAGGAAATGGTGACAGGTTGTGAATTTTCCTCATTTTTATCATAAAAATTCTTGACTTTATCACTAAGGAATGAGGAAACTGAGGAGATGAATCAGCTGGTTAAATGCCTGACATGTAGGACTAAAGCATTAGTTCAAGTCTAAATTTTATTTTTAAAAAGTCCAGTTTCATATGACTATAATTCTAATGTCTTCAGAGAGAAGGGGAAGTTTGATTACTATCATTAATAAGAGGACATCTCCTTCCACAGCACAGAGTGCAAAGATTTTACTGAACACCATTACAAGAAATTTTCCTTCAGAAGTTTGATGCTTGGCAGTGTAATTTCCTGCACATCTGTATCAGAGCCTATCTGTTGTTTATTTAGAACTTGTATGACACATAAAATTATTGAACACAAGACACAAGATAATTGCTGTATTATGACTTAAAAATTAAACCTGTCCATTTCTGCTCTGTGATATTTTTATGTCAGCATCCACAAAACTGTTGAAGGTACAGTTGTCAGGGAGAAAGACAGACACACTTTCACCAATTTAACTATAGTCTGTTATTAATCATGAGCTAAAGAAAACAGTCCTGGTATTTATGAATTCTTCCTTAAGTAAGCAGAACTGAGGAATCTCTACAACATAATGTGTGATCCAAATACAAAAAGGAATGAAATCTACCTTACATGATGAGCTGAACTTGCAGATACCCTAAGAGAAAAATCAGAAACATTTATAATATATTGATAAGAAAGATCTTTGATAAGCAAAGCCATAGAGGAGGAAAGGAGCTGAATGAATGTCAGGATATGGAGGCAGAATTTTGTTTAGATAGCTGATACCAGGTTTCATTTAGGGCTTCTGGAAACATTCTGGAATGTGATAGTAGTAACATATGTTCAAAGGAATGTACACACAAAAGCCCACTGCATATACACGTATACATATATTACTGAAAAAAAGATAAATTTTACATTATGTGAACTATGGATAATAAAATGATATTAGGAAAAGAGAGAGATGGGAAGGTAGAAAAGGAATGATGAAAAGGAGGAAGTGAGGGATGAAGAGATGAGAGAGATGAATCATGAAGATCTAGTAATTACTAAAACATCTGCATTTGTGGCATGTAGAATGTATCTTAATGTTGTTTAAACAATTTTCATAGTTTTGAATTGCAACTCTCTAGCATTAGAGCACATGCTTACTGCATAAAACTGTGTTCTATGAAGAAATGACATTGTTTTTCTATTTTTTTTTAAGAAATAACTTTCTTATGTCAACTGGCAAGGAGATGGGGCACTAACATTTGGTACATATTTATGGCTGCTAGGAAGCAGTGTCAGCTAAAGAGATGAATACTGCTATTCTGGTGTGTCTCTTTAGCTGCTAGGGAGCAGTGCTTGGATTCTGGGTAGGAAAGAGAAGCTTCTTATACTGATTGTGCAGTAAACTCAAACATTTTAAGTTGGTTCTGCACACATATAAAGGTCATCATGCTTTTTGTAAGGCTGTGAGTTCCTTTTGGGAAGAAATTAGAATGGACCAGGAGAGGATCTGAACCTCTGACCAGTGAGAGTTGTTTCTATTCATTTTCATTTATTTTTTAAAAAATGTTTATTTATATGTATGTGGGGGGGTGGATATTTGCATATGAGTGCAGGTGTGCACACATGTGCCAAGAAATGTAAAATTTGTTAAGTCTTTAAGCCTAAGAGAAAGTACTTCTACCAACAGATAAACCTTACTGGTCTTGTTCTTGGAGTTTTAAATATTTGTGCTTGCAACATATAGACAGGTAATTCAAATTAAAATATCTTTCAAAAGAACTCTTTGTTTGAATTATGGAGGCTTTTCCTGGGAACACAATTTAAATAGCTTGTGGTTTAAGAAATTATGTGCAGATTGGTTCGGACCCTCTCTGATTTTATCTTATCTCACTCTTCAGATTCATAAATGTTGAAGGGAAAGCCACTCATGTGCTCATTGAGTAAATATAAACAAACTCAAAAATTATTTAATAGCTAAGTATGTACATTTAAAAGTAGTCATCAATGGGACAGTGTCAATAGTTTTTCAGAAATTACTGGTTAAAATAGAGATCATGGAAAATGATTAATGGTTTCTTAAAAAAGCAAAACAAGCTATATTTGCTGCATTCTTTCATATAGAAACTCAGGACTGTTGGCATCTACTATATTCTGTATAACTCTCTTACCAACACTTAAATAAATACATTAAAAATATTGTTGTTTGTGTTTCTACAAGTAATTGGAAGTGTCCTTTCTCGTGTATAGTTCCACTGTGAGAATAATACACTGTCAACAGAATTTACATGCAAATAACTTTTTAGTGTACTTTGGTGGGGAGATGGTGGATAACTAAACGCATCGAGAATACATATCTTATAGCTTCCTTGGCTCTCAAACATGCTCATTTTAAGAAGCTGTGTGTTGATTTGTAGTCCAGGTGGCAAAAATCAGAAAATCTTCATATAAAATAGTTTCCATGTGTTTCCCCAAAAGAATTAAATTCTTCTATTGATAAGACCTAGTTGTGATGATGCAGATTCATTACTGGATGAAAATGACAGCAACAAAACATCATTAAGTTTAGAATCATTTTAATAAATGACATATAACAATGCCTTGGATGCTGCTTTGACTTACAGTCATGCAAGGTTAAGCCAACTTCATGCACTTACATTCTCAATGAAGTACAACTTTGCAAAATGCTGTAAATCCTGATTGAGCCTTAAGCAATCAAAATTTTTAAACACTTGCATTACTACTTGAGAATATAAAAACTGATGGTTATTCTTTATGATGTTTGGAGGGCAATGTCAGTGTGCTGTCCTCTTATTAAAAAAAAAAAAAAAAGAACGAATGAGCAGTGACAGAGACAGATAGAGGCTTTAGGATGTGCATGTCTGGTGAGCAAAAGGTGAGATCATGTTATCTATAGACTGTGAAAGATACTGGCAGGAGAAGTCAGAGTGTGAAGGAGAGTTTGTGGGAAAAGAATCAACATTTCTAAAAGGGAGAGAATAGCTTTCTTTTCTGTCCTGGTTATTGTCCTTCAAATCCTATTTTCAATATACCTCTTTTCATTCATCCCCTCTCCATATTCTACAGTGTTTTCTCTCAGTGCCTTCCAGAGCCAGAGAGAGCCACAACCTGCCAGCTTTGTTTTTCTCTATATCATTTTCACCATTCAGTCTCTACTCTATTTCTGTTCCACAATGAGTGCCTCACATCAATACCCAACTTGGATCTCAGGACCCAGTTTCTCAATATCTCACTGGGGAGTTTTCAGGCAGGAGCCCAAGCTGGCAGCAACTAACACTGAAAGACATGAGCAAGTGCTCTATACCAAGTAGAACACAGTAATTTTCAGATGTTAGCAACCTCAGAAGATACAAGAAAGGTCCTTGGAGAGGACTTCATAGTGCCAATTTTACATTTAGTTTAGACATTGGTGTTTTAATCCTTCATAAAATGGCTGAGACCCTGACACCATTCCAAAGTATATAGAGTAAAATGAATACAATGACGAAGAAACAAACAGCAATTTTAGGAAAGGAATCAAATCATGGCCTTGCTAAATTAGTATGTAGACACTTATTTTCTTGGGTGATGTCTTAAAACCTTGAATAGATTATAAAAGTCTGACAGTGCAAAGTATTTTTAAAAGCAATCAGAGATATTTTTAAAATTTAATAAATTTTAAATTTTAAGTATATAGTAAATTTTAAATTTTGAGGACTTCATAATGAGCATTGCTTTCATTCAGTCACTCTCTTATAAACTCCAACTCCACCTGTGCCTCCCTCCCTATTCAGAATTTACAATCTCTTCTTTTATTATTACAGTTACATGTATTCACTCACATGTGTACAACCTGCAGAGTCCTTTCATATTGTTTGTGTGTCCATCAGGAGCATTTTGATAAGTGCAGCCCATTCCCTCCAGAGGAACACCTGAGCCAGTCTTGATATTGGAGTTTAGGAAAATAGATCTTCCTAGTGGATGTTGAACTAAGCCACCTTGGGATCTTGGGACCTCCTGCCCTTGCTGGGGAGGAGATAAATTGATGGGGAGAAGAGAGAGTGACTGGGAGGGGCGGGAGTGGGAAGGGAGTTTGAACAAGGGGATATATGGATAAAAAATATGACTTTATTCATAATGAAAAAGATATATGGTAGCTAAACACAGTCAAGATAAACAGCTTTTTAGTATGAAATCCAAAAAAATTAAGAAATCACTGCATTCTACAGCAAGAAACTTTAAAAATGCAGAGTGGGTGTGCCAGATCCTAACTCACATTATAGTGTATTCTGCCACTTTATTCATATTTCTTTTAATATTTAATAGAAAGTATGATATTTTAGAAGAATGGACATATATGAATCATAATAATTTTTGTAAATCATTTATGTAAGATGTATCATATGACAATAGATAACACAATGGTCAACCAGTACATTATAAAGAAACAAGTTACACTAGAATTCAATAACATTGTTGCTTTCTAATGAAGATATGAAAGACTCTACAGGGCATAATTTGACTTAGTCATCTATAAGGGTTAAACTCTATTTACAACGAACATTCACTTGCATGAATTACAATGGATGGCAGATGACTGACATAATTTGGATGTTCAATATTCCCTCAAGAACCACATTTACACTTTCACTCCAAACCTCATGCACTTTGGAATTGTTGGAAATTTTGAAGAATTTGTGTGAGATCCTCAGACAACTTAAGGCATAACATCAAGAAGAATCATGGAAATGTGATCTCATCCATTTTCTTGATGTCCTGGTTCATGGTAAAAACAAAATAAAACAAAAGAAACAAACAAAAAAAACTTGCAACAGTATATCCTCTGCCAAATAGATCATATTGCCATAAATTTAACAAGTCCAATGTATCATGACCTTTGAAACCTTCAAAATGTGACAAAAATAAAATATTTCTATTTACATCTTTTAACATTAAATATTATTGATTTTTTATTATGGTTGTATTTATAATTATACTTTTCAAAACTTATAATTAATGAAGTAAATTATTATCTGAATAATGATACCACAAATAACCTAAAACAATTAATAAACAAAAGATATAGAGAAAATAAATGAACAACTTTTATGACAAAGCATACATACAAAAATTTCACAAATATATAAATAATTAACTTGTAGACAGATATGGTTGCTTTGACATTGCAAATGTTAAATTCAAAATTTAAAGCAATTATTTGATTTAATTTATCATAATATATTAATGTCTCAGAAAATATGAATTGACAAACATTTACAGTGTATGTAAAATTTGTTGAACTGTTTAAATAAAGCAATTTGACAATATTAAACAATGTAAAAATTACATGCAGGTGTAGATCTAGCACATTCACATAAGGGAAAGCATAATAATGTTTAAAAACTTTAAATATATATTTATTCTAATAGGAAATATAGAAAAGGTGATTCTGCAAAAAATAAAACAAAAAAATCATTTGAATGAATGCCTTCAATGTCTTAATACAATAAAACCCAACATACAGAATAAAGGAAGACTCTCTCTCTCTCTCTCTATATATATATATATATACACACACACACACACACACACACACACACACACACACACACACCCCTTTGATTTTGAAACACTTTGGGAAGACACTGTCATTAAAGTGTAGAAAACAAGATATATTTTATTAGCATGTGAAGATAAAGATGTGTACTTTACTTTATGAGATGTTCTCAAATATCCTCCAATCTCTATATCTTGTAATACATAATAGAATTTATATATATAACTATAATTTTTATATGCCTCTAATATTTGCTCACAAACATGGTTCAAATGTTATATTTTGATATTTTCTTGATTTTGGCAGAATATTTTTAAATGTCTTTCATTGTTTCATTTTACATTCAGAATGGCAAAGCAGATGCCAGTATATAATTTTTTATTTATTTTCTTTTATTTTCATATTTTCTTTTATATTTATTTATCTATTAGGAATAATCTTAACTGTATACAGTTACTTAGCTTATAAGTTAAGAACCAAAATATGCTTTAAAACACAAAATATCAACTTTCTGCTTAATTGAATGATAAAATAAAGAAAATATTTGTTACATAGCCAATTGTGGATGTTTCATAATTAAACAAATACAAACACCCTATCTTTTCCTATCACAGACACACACACACACACACACACACACACACACACACACAAACAAACAAACAAACAATTATGACTTATAGGGAGGGAAAAGGTAGCCTGGTGAGGAATGTTTTGCAAATGTTTTATATTTGTATGCATGGTGACCATGCTTTATGAAATCACCAAGTGATAAAAACAAATAAAAAAAAGTGCTGGCCAATACACACATTTAAGTATATAGGTATGAAGCATGAGAATATGTCTACTCAGACTTAAAATTACGTGTGTGCCATTAGGACTCAATTATAAAGAAACAATGAAAAAGCTAATATAACAGTCCCTAAAAGATTTTGTAGGTATTTTGTTCTTATAGAATCTCATAAAGTTTAAGGTTATGTATTTCTCAAGATTGCTTAATGCCACTGAGACATCATTGATGAACCTAATTTATTTTTACAGAAATAAAATTTTGACATGTCAAAAATTTAGGAAGAAGGCATGTTCATACCTGTTTCAACCTCAATACTCAGGAAGCAGGTATACCTCTGAGTTTGTAGACAGCCTCATCTACTGAGCAAGTTTCAGGGCAGCTAAGGTCACACATAGAAATGTTGTTTAAACACACACACACACAAATACACACACACACACATACACACACACAAAGTCATAACTAGGGTTTTAAAGTCATGAAAAAATTGCAGGACAGAAACATGAAATGTATTAGAATGATTTATAAAGAATTATGGTATTAGAAGATTTCAACATGTTTAAATGAATGAAATATTGAGATGGGGAAAAGAGAGAATGACTGGGAGGGGCGAGAGGAGGAAGGGAGTTTGAACAAGGGGATACATGGCTAAAAAATGAGACTTTGTTCATAATAAAAAAGGAAAAAAATAAAGGAAATAAATAGAATATGCTCAAAGTTGTCCTGAATAACCTAGATTTTTTTTTTTTTTTAAAAAAAACAGCTTGATGAATTAAAATCAAGGAGTTTAAAATTAGAGTGAAGAAATAGAGAGATTAGACACCAAATGGATGAATAATAGTGAGATTAATAGAGAAGCATAGTGATTTTCAGGGCAATATAAGAAGGTAACTATAATAAGGTAACTAAGATACCTAATCTGGTGATGTTAACGTCAATGAAAATAAAACCCTGACACACAGATAAAGGAAGGGAGCTGCAGAAGTATGAAAGCCAACCTGAGAGGGAATACAAACTTTGCTACTGTGTGCTTGAGAATACAACAAGAGAGGTGAAACATCTTTTCTTCATTTATTCATTCCATATGCAAAAAATGATCACAATATGTTCAATAGTGTAGGAAACCATGGCACAAGGGTGAATTCATCCTACTCTGTCTATTCTCATAAAAAGAACACTACTACAAAAGCAACAAAAAAGATGAGATACTAATATTTACCAAGCTATGAATAACTAATGTTAGGGAAAGATGATAAAAGGAGCTACTTGTCAGACCAAAAGAAAATCCATCCTTAAAAAGTTCTGTGGCATGCCAAGAAAGGTGCAATGTCCTTAAGACTTAGAAATGACAGGAATCATAATGAATATTGAAGTAAAAGCAAACAAAACAAATGTTTCTTGTTTTGAGATATATTCTGAATATCTCCTATAAAATACAAAAAGAACAGAATGGAATAAAATGCCTTGTAAAATCAGAACAGTGTTTGCATTTGCAAAGACACATAAGGGAATCATTTTTTCCCTTTCAACATGATGTCAGAGTTGTTGGGAAGATACTCCTGAGTGTTGTCAAATCATAGTCTTTCATATGGGAAAGATCTTCATAAAAATAAATTGCTGTTTGTTTTAAGAGATGAGACCTCATCTCCAATTTTCTCTTCATGTCTCCAAAGGGCAATATGGAGCATTGTCTTAGAGGGATTGCTATAGTAAACACACAGTTTTCACTGAGTGCATATGTAAACTGATACCTTTATGCTACAGTAAATGAACATTCTATGACACTTTATTAACTGATCCTTATAGTCAGTTATTACTGTCCCTAGGCTTCTGAATATTATTTTTTCTATAACTTGTGCACACTAGATTTTTCTTTGCCTGTTTGCTTTTTTTGCTGTGGCTTTTGTTGATTCTTTTCTCTATATATCTGACAAGAAAATTCTTAAGATGAGATTTTTGTAACTGAAATTATTATTGAATAGTAACTATGAGTTCAGCCTTAGATGAGAATTAAAATCTAGAACTTATTATATCTAAAAATTATTTCTGTATCAATAACAAGAAAATTCTACCCACAAGACAAAAATCAATTTTTGGATATTAGTTTATTTATACAATATTAGAATAAAAAACATACAATATGGGAGAGGTCAGAAGGTATCACTTGAATAAATTATCCCAGCACTGTACACTTGGTTTTACAGTTAATAATCTGTGACAATCAAATCAGCTTTCTGAGAGTGAGTTCTTATTAACAATTTAAGACACGTTAAGAAATGCAAAAATAAGTCATTATTATATTTTTTAATTATCTCTGTGTGTATATATATGTGTGTATGTGTGTGTATCTACATGTGTATGTTTGTGTGTGAGTGCATATGTATTTCTCTCAATTGTTCAAAGTAATAAAATATATTAAAGAAAAAGAATATTTATCATTTACACCATGGTGTATGTTATATGCTTATGGTGTTCAATAATGTTCTAGGTTATGACAAAATGATTAGGCATCACTGTCTGTATAAAATAAATTTCTTATTAAAAGTGCATACAAGCATATGCATCTGACAAAATTTTATGTCTAGTGACTTAAATCTTTCACTGAAAGACAAATGCTGCACTTTTTCCAGAATCCAAGGACACAACTTAAAAAATCAAGTGTACAATGGTAGTTGACAGAGCTTGCCGGCTGAAAACAGAAAGAATATGGAGCTGTCAATCAGATGGTACAAAGTTTCGGACTTGAGAAGTTTCTTTAATTTTATTGTGGAGCAGTGTGATTATAGTAAAAATAATAGATATGTCAAAATAACCAAATTCCAAATGTCTCATCATGAAAATGATAGGTAAATGAGAGGATAGTTACGTTAATTAGCTTGATTTAATCATGCTACATTGTATACCTTAAAATATGTCATATCACGCTGTATTCTAAATATATAGTTATAATTTGTTATTTAAAATAATATGATTAAAAGAATGTTGAGATTCTAAAAAGAGAGTCAGACTATACAACCAAAAACTTAGTGAGAAAGGAAAGGTCAGTAAAACATACCATTTGAGATGGGCTTAAATGTCATTTGCCCAATCAACCCCCAGTCATTTTTTTTTTCTATTTTCGATGAACAGGTCTGCTATGAAGTACCTCATCAATGTATAACACATCTCTGTTCTGTTACGTGGTTCAGGTCTCATTTGATGCACATGCTACCTCTTAAGAATGGAGACCAAGTGCCCAAATAGGCAGATTCGGCTTGAGATCCAGGATAAATTAGTCAGAAATATGAATCTACTTGACTATCCTAGTTGAAAAATATTAAACTATCTTCATGTAAATATTTCTACGTGACTTCAAAGTAAAGTTAAGCAAAATATTGTGCAAGGGTTCATGTGCCTCAACCTTGTAATACTCAGATAAATAATAAAACATATGTATCAGAATTACTTTTTTGTTGCTGTAAAAGTAAACTTCAACCAGAGCAACTTACAGTAGACAGAAAGAGAATTGAGGCTTAAAATCCATGACCATCATGATAGGGAGTGTGAGAAAAGACAGGAAGGATGATATAGATTAGTAGCTGATAGCATACTTATTTTCCACAAGTAGGAGGCGTACACACACATACACACAGAGAGAGGGAGGGAAGAAGGGAGGGAGGGAGAAAAATAAGGAGGGGGCGTAGAAGAGAGAAGGGAGAGGAAGGGGAAGGGAGGAGATAACTGGAAATAATGTGAGGAATTTGAAACTTCATAGTGCACGTGCAGTGACAAACCACCCACAACAAAGTCTCTTACTTCCTGATCCTTTCAAGCAGGTCCAATGACACCCAAATGCATGAGTCTACTGGGGTCATTCTCATCTAAGCCACCACAATATGTGATGAGTATCTTTTCCTAGTACTCATGGGATATGGTGGGGAGATGGTGTTATCTCTTCAAACATATCACAAAAAGATAATATAGTGACATTTTTCTGTAATAGGTAATTGGTTTCTTCTTTCCTGCAATGGAAAAGCACTGCACTTAAAATGCTTTAAGACTTAAGAGATTGACTGGGAGTGATACATTACACAATATAAATATGTAATATCAAAAAATAAGGAATATAAATGATACATCAGTGACAGTTTGAACACTAATAAATGTTATTAAAGTGTATAAAAAAGGGTGATGAAGAGTGATGAACTTTATAAGGTGAGAAGAGACTTTAGAATCACTCTGGCCTGAAACCTCTCTCAGAAACCAGGGTTGCAAAGATGGCTCAGTGGTTAAGAGCACTGGCTGCTCTTCCAGAGGATCCGGGTTCAATTCCCAGCACCCACATGGCAGCTCACAACTGTCTGTAACCCTAACTTCAGGGCAAAATACCACTGTATATAAAATAAGAATAAACATATAAAAAACTGTTTTCCATGAATGCTACAACTACAGACAAATGTAATCACAGAAAAACATCATTTTTAAGTTTTGTATCTAGCACTGAGGAGTTATCACTGTCAGTAAAGTTTTCTTATGCTGGCATGATTATCTGAATTCATATTTGCAGTACTGAATTTACAAAGGTCGGCTCAGCAGTATACATTTGTAAGCCTATTGCTCAAGTGGAAGGTACAAGATGGACAGGCAGATCCTAGCACTACTGGGTCAGATAGTCTAACAAATTGGTGAACTCCATGCTCAAAGGAGACACCCTGTCTTTGATTCTAAGATGGAGAGAATTTAAGAAAACCATCCAACATAACCCTCTAGACTTCACAGACATGTTTTGGCCATGTGCATGTGCACCTCCACACACATGTTCACATACATGATATATACATTCATACACAAACATACCATTGCAAATATATTTAATATACAGTCTATGGGGCATTATTTTCTAAACATGATAATATAACACAATTTTTGCAAAGCATTTTCATCATATGTATGCATGGGAAATCTGAAATTATGGAAGGCTTATAGTGAGAAAATATATACAGATTATATAAAAATTGTATTCTCTTTGTGTAATAAATTGTAACTTTAAGTAATGTTTATGTGTTTCACCCACATATCTCAAGTATAAATATGAAGGGTAGATAAAATAAAACCAGTATAAATGATCAGGAAGACACTTCAGGCAACTTTATAATAGTTGTGCTTTAGGATCTAACCTTAGAAATTGACTAGATGCCTGAGTTAAGAGAAGTAAACAATAAAAAAAAATTAGACTGGAAGAAATGATGGTAGAAAGAGGAATATTCTTATGATGGCTGATGAGTGATTAGAGTTGAGTTATTGAAATATGCTAATGGCATATTTATATTTATTACATTTATTAGTCAGGAATAATAAGAAATTATAAATGTATTACTTTTACTAGTCAGAAATTACAAGAATTAATATAGCACATACAAAAGAAAATAATTTGATACCTAAAAAGATTTTTTATTTTTATTTTTTGAGACATAGTTCATTGTGGCCCAGGATGGCTTTGAAATCTGTTCTTTGCACCTGCTCTGTTGATAGTTTTTGAGTGCTGAGATTACAGACCTATAACATCATGCGCGGACTCCAAAAGACTTCCTCAGTGATGGATTTATAAACCTAGGACAACTGAGCTGTGTTTGGTAGATGGCAGAGGTCAGCTTTTCTACCTCTCCTCTCCAGGATGATAATTACATGTCCTAATGCATATTGTAATATGGAAGCGCCCAGCCAGATGACCTAATAGATATTTCCAATTTGTAATCTCTTTGCTACAAAATTAAAGTATTAATCAAACTAAAAGCCTGCTCTGCTGGTTAAAGGTTGAGTCTGCACAGAATGGCCAGAAGTAATAGGGCTGCCTTTCTCTACTATTTATTGATGCCCTCTGCTCACTTCCTCAAAGACAATCTAGGATAATTTCAGCTCAGTCAACCCTTTCTCTTCCTGCTCTGTGGATGGTGAGTTTTCACAGAAGTATTGCATCAACGTGTTGAACATCAGAAATCTATGTGAGGATAATAACCAGTAAAAATTATTTTAGAAAAACAACATAAAAGCTTTAAGCTTTGATACACAATAGTAATAACTTCTCTGGAATTCAAAACCATCATATTGGTACTGTCATAATTTTTAAAAACATTTTAAAATTTAATGAATACAACATATTGATTCTTAGAAAATGACTAAGTAATGACTAATTATAATTACTGTGAAAAATCTCAGAAAGGTATGCATATATTCATCACTTCATATTTATATTTTTTCCATATTATCATATGGTTGCCCACAACCCTATATTACCAATAAGGTATTTTTAATTTTCTTTTAGTGAACGTAAAATTTTCACAATGAGGTTTTTTTTTGTAAATATTGTCAACTACAATTTCAAAACGTTGAAAAGCATTTTATGAATGAATATATCTTATCTTATTGAAATATCAGAATTGTAATTTTTTTACTTTCAATTACCATAGACTGATGTGTCAAGACAATTTTTAAGTCCATTGATAAAATTCAGCAAAGAAATTGAAAGCTCAATGTCAGAGGTTGAAATTCATGAATAATGAGATTATCTTACATGCATGACATTCTAGATTCAGCTGTTAGAACTTCCAAATAATATTAAGATCAATAATAATAATAAAGTTGTATAAAAAGTAAAATTAATATATTCATAGGTTATTTCTGGAACTGGATATGGATAAATACTTTAGATTATTTGCTGTTTTACAGAGGTTCTGATTTTTATTCCTTACATTGTATTAGGCTCATAGCTACTTGGAAATCTAGCCTAGGGTCTCTGGTGCCTTCTTTTCTTCACAGGAAACATACACATGTAGTTAGAAGTTTCTCTTCCTCTCCAGCATAGGCTGTCATCTGTACCTTTTATCTTAGCCAATCTAACAGGTGTTAGGTGGTATCTCAAAGTTGTTTTGATTTGCATTTCTCTGATGGCTAAAGATGAAGAGCACTTTTTCAGGTGCCTTTCAGCCATTCGTAGTTCCTCTGCTGAGAATTCCCTTTTTAGATCTGAACTCCATTTTTTGATAGGG